>ML398356.1:0-66098 GCA_005239525.1 Nicotiana knightiana | reverse complement strand
ACCAGTTTAGTATTTTATAGACTCAATTGATACGTTCAATTCTCCGTGGGATCGACTTTGGGTGTAATACCCCAAATTATATTTGCAGCGCCCGTTTAGTCTTTATATAAGACATATTTGAGCGTGATCACCAGGCCTCCTCGTCCTTTTTTGCAGGTGCGAGCTTTTGCTCGCAGGTGCGAGATAGCAGGTGCGGTCCTCGAGCCGCAGGTGCGGAATCACTGTCAGGCAGTGTGTTTCTTTAAAATACGGGATTTCTTCATTTGTCTTCATTTTCTTCCTGCATTAGAACACTTGAGAGCTTGGAAAAAGGCTCAACGACCCAACCACTGAAAGGTAAGTAAATTTTATCCTAAAGTTGGTTAATGCATGCATTCTTAGTAGGATTTAACTACTTAATTAGTGGAACATTTAGGAATTTGGGTAGTAACCTAGGACCTTCAAAAATTTAGAAAATTATCCGTGAATTTGTCTATGAAATCATACAAAAATCGTATATTAATGATCCTTAGGCTATGGGTGAGTGTTTCCTTCAAGAATTTTTGGAATCCGAGCATGCGGGCCCGAGGTTGGATTTTGGGATTCCTTCAAGAATGATGAATTCGACGAAATAATAGGAGAATTTCATGCTTTGAATATAAATTGATATATTTGTATAACATTTGGCTATTTTCGAGTCCGTGAGTGTCGAGTTCGGAGTTTCGGGTGCATTCTTGACCCTGGGAGTAGGTGCGACGCGAGGTGAGTCTTCTTTCTAACTTTGTACGGTGGGAACTGTCCCCTAGGCAATTTAAATTCTATGTGTGATAATTGTGGGGGATACATACGTACAAAGTGACGAAATTCCGTACGTAGCGGCTATTACTATTATGTTCAGGTAGTTCGGCCTACACCGTGCCTTATGTTTTCCTTGCAATGAACTATATTTTTTTGTGAAATCATGTTACATGCGGCTTGTTTCCCTGAGATCATGGAATTTAAGGAATTGATCGTGAAAATTAATTTACAAAGAATAAATGTGTGGATTGTGTGTACATGTTACCGCTTCGAAATTTACATTCCACGAGCGGAGTGTGTTTTCCCCCACTCTTATGGGAACGGGCTGTACGCCACGGCGGATTGAGAGATGCACTTTTGGTTTGACCGTTCGATCCTCGGCTGTGCATAGAGAGGATTGAGAGATGCACTTTTGGTTCGGGCCGTTCGATCCTCTGCAGTGCATAGAGGTGAGTACTTTATGGAGAGGTGCACTTATGGTTCGGGTCGTTCGACCCTCGGCAGTGCACGGACATGACTATCTTATGACTCCCGTTGGTTGTCCTTACCCTGCTTGCAAATGATTTATTTGTTACTAAATTCCTGGACATTGATTTGACAGATATTTGGGGGAAGGTGAAGTAGTAATTGTTTTATTCATTCCTAGTACTTCCTTGGATTTCAGTGCCTTATATATATTTGTTGCTTCACTGCCTTTACATGCCTACCGTTTCTCTCATATTCTGTTAAATTTTATTATTGGACCTTAGTGAGTGTCATGTCGACCTCTCGTCACTACCTCTTCGAGGTTAGGCGGGATACTCACTGGGTACATATATATTTATGTACTCATGTTACGCTTCTGTACTTAATTGTACAGGTTCTGAGGCTGGTTCATCTGGTTGTCGGACCGGAGCTTGACTTTGATATTAGACGGGCCTGACTTCACGGTGAGCTGTTTTTCTCCTAGCGAACTCCGGCAGCACCATGGGGTTTCTTTTTTTTTCCCCATCTATTTCCTTCATACAGTGAGACTGTATATTATATCTTTTGTATATTCTGTTAGTATGCCTGTAGGACTTGTGACACTATTTCCTGGAACACACGTGATAGTTGTTATGGATTTCGGGTTTGTATATATATTGGCTCACGCCTCTTCATGACTGCTTTTGATTAAAACTGGGTAATTATCCTTGTCGATTCATATTATAAGTTTTAAAATCTGAGTATATGTTGAAATGTTTAATCTAATAAGAAAGAACCCTTAGTAAATTGAGAGTTGGCTTGCCTGACCCCGCTGTTGGGCGCCATCACGGCCTAAGTTATGATTTTGGGTCGTGACTACATGGTATCAGAGCACAAGGTTCATGTAAGTTTCACGAGTCACTGGCAAACCCAGTAGAGTCTTGCGGATCGGTACGGAGACGTCTGTACTTATCTTCAGGAGGCTATAGGGTGTTAGGAAACCTCTCTTTGTTCTTATTCTATCGTGTAGTCGATGATTTACTAAATTCATTCTTGTATTCTCTCACAGATGGTGGGGACGCGTGCATCTGATGTTCCAGCCCCATGAAGGGTCGCTACCCCCGATGTCCGAGACTACGACAGAGGTAGGGGGAAGGCACCGGCCCGCGGTAGGGGACCAGGGCGTCCCAGAGCTATCCCGGTTCCGCCACCAGAGGGCCCTATTATAGAGGAGCAGGATGAGGTGCCTCCAGCAGATCCTGCACCAGTAGACTTCATGACGGCGCCAGGCTTCCAGGCAGTCATGGGTCGTATGATGAGATTTATGGACACTATGTCCCAGGCTGGTTTGTTTCTAGCAGATCCTGCCACTTCTCAGGAGGTAGGGGGAGTCCAGACTCCTACTGCCCAGGCTGTAGGCCAGACAGCAATGTTACATCATACCCCGGGTACACTGCCCGTGGGTGGGGTCCAGCCTGTTGCAGCAGCACCTGAGCCAAGACCAGCTGCAGACGGTGATCCCCAAAAGTTATTGGATAGATGGACTCGATTTCACCCTCCAGTATTTGGGGGTGAGCGAGGCGAGGATATCCAGAATTTTTTGGATAGATGCAGGGACAGACTGCACAACATGAGGATACTAGAGTCCTATCGGAGTGGATTTCACTACCTTTCAGTTGGAGGGCAGAGCTCGTAGGTGGTGGCAGTCCTACATTCTTAGCAGGCCAGCAGATTCTCCTTTTGTCACTTGGGAGAAGTTCACGCAGATGTTTCTAGATAGATATATCCTACCCTTTGAGAGGGAGGAGTTGCGGTATCAGTTTGAGCGGCTAGAGCAAGGACAGATGTCAGTAACAGATTGTGAGGCCAGATTTTCAGAGTTGTCTCGTCATGCACTCATGATACTACCTACTGATGCGGAGAGGGTGCGGAGATTTGTGGCTGGGTTTTATCCAGGTATTAGAGCCACCATGGCCCGAGAGGTGCAGATGGGTACTTCTTATCAGCTAGTGGTAGAGATTGCTCGCATGATCGAGGGGTATCAGGCGAGGAGCAGGGAGCAGAGGTAGCATGACAAGAGGGATAGATTCTCTGGAGATTTCAGGGTTGCCCCAGCTAGGGTTAGAGGTCAGTTTAACAGTGGTCAGCCCAGCAGGCATTTATATTCAGCACCTCCACCACCTCCCCGAGGTGGTCCAGCGAGGCCTCATTTCAGCGCCATGCTAGAGCGTTCCTACCGTTCTCCAGCCATTCAGAGTTCACCCAGTAGTTATCCCAGTCATCCGAGATCCTCTGACCAGTGCTATGCCAGAGGGCTCTCATCTCACTCCGGCTATTCAGGGTTCTTCTTTGGGGCAGCAGACTATGGTACCTGGGAGTTGTTACGAGTGTGGAGATCCAGGTCATATGAGGAGGCAATGTCCCAGGTTTTGGGGCAAGGCCGTACAGCAGGGTTATCAGCCGATGGGTCCGGCACCAGCAGTTCGGCCACCTAAAGGTGGAGGACAGGTCCGTAGGGGTCGTCTTAGAGGTGGAGGCCAGTCAGGAGGAGGTCAGGCAGCTCCTGTTCACTCTGGGGGAGCTCAGTTTACCGGTACTCCAGCCAGATTCTATGCCATTCCGGCCACATACTATGCCATTCCGGCCAGATCAGATGCAATGGCCTCAGACGTCGTGATCATAGGTATTATCTCAGTATGTGGTAGAGAGGCTTCAGTATTATTTGATCCAGGATCCACCTATTTTCAGCATTATTTGCTCATTTTCTGGATGCTCCTCGAGAGTCCTTGGGTTCTCCTATATATGTGCCCACTCATGTGGGTGATTCTGTGGTGGTAGACCGGATTTATCGGTCTTGTGTGATCACCTTCTGTGGGTTTGAGACTAGAGCGGACCTTTTATTGCTCGACATGGTTGATTTTGAGATTATTCTACGCATGGATTGGCTACCTCCTTATCATTCCATGCTAGATTGCCATGCCAAGACAATTACTTTAGCCATGCCCGAGTCACCTAGGCTGGAGTGGAGAGGTTCCTCAGTTAGTGCAGCTAGCCGGGTTATTTCATTCATGAAGGCTCGACATATGGTGGAGAAGGGTTGTCTGGCCTATTTTTCTTATGTGTGGGACACCACCGCTGAGTCTCCTACGATTGATTCAGTGCCAGTAGTTCGATAGTTTGCTGATGTATTTCCTTTAGACCTTCCAGGCATGCCTTCGGACTGTGACATTGATTTCTGCATTGATTTAGCTCCAGGAACCCAGCCTATATCTATTCCTCCGTAACGTATGGCTCCGAAACAGTTGAAGGAGTTGAAGGAGCAACTTGAGGAGTTGTTAGCTAAGGGGTTCATCAGACCGAGTGTATCACCGTGGGGTGCTCCAGTTCTATTCATGAAGAAAAAGGATGGGTCCATGCGGATGTGTATTGATTACCGCCAGTTGAACAAGGTTACCAATAAGAACAATTATCCTTTGCCGCACATCGATGATTTGTTTGACCAGTTGCAGGGTGCTCATGTGTTTTCTAAGATTGATTTGAGATCGGGGTATCATCAGTTGAAGATTCGGGATTTAGATGTTCCGAAGACTGCTTTTCTTACGAGATATGGCCATTATGAGTTCCTGGTGATGTCCTTTGGCATGACTAATGCCCCAGCAGCATTCATGGACTTGATGAATAGGGTGTTCAGGCCGCATATTTATTCCTTTTTCATTGTCTTCATAGATGACATCTTGATTTACTCAAGTAGCCTGGGTGAGCACGAGCAGCATTTGAGGGTTGTGCTCCAGACCTTGCGAGAACAGAAGCTATATGCTAAGTTCTCCAAGTGTGAGTTCTGGTTAGATTTCGTGGCATTCTTGGGTCATGTGGTATCCGGAGAGGGTATCAAGGTTGATCCTCAGAAGGTTGAGGCAGTTCAGAGTTGGTCTCGTCCTACTTCATCTACAGAGATCAGGAGCTTTTTGGGCCTAGCAGGCTATTATTGCCCATTTGTGGAGGGGTTCTCTTCTATTACAGCTCCATTGACCATATTGACTCAGAAAAATTGCCTGTTCCGATGGTCTGACGAGTGTGAGGCGAGCTTTCAGAAGCTCAAGACAGCATTGACCTCAGCACCAGTTTTAGTATTTCCTTCCGGTTCTGGGATATATACAGTATATTGCAACACTTTGCGCGTTGTCTTGGGGTGTGTATTGATGCAAGAAGGGAGAGTTATTGCTTATGCTTCGCGCCAACTGAACGTTCATGAGAAGAATTATCATGTGCATGATTTGGAGTTGGAGGCGATTGTTCATGCTCTTATGATTTGAAGGCACTACCTATAAGGAGTGTCCTGTGAGGTTTATACAGACCACTGTAGCTTGCCCCACTTGTTCAAGCAGAGGGATCTTAATTTGAGGCCGCGCAGATGCCTTGAGTTGTTGAAGGATTATGATATCACCATTCTTTATCATCCGGGCAAGGCAAACGTGGTAGCAGATGCTTTGAGCAGGAAGGAAGAGAGTATGGGTAGCTTGGCCTATATCGCATTAGAGGAGAGACCTCTAGCCTTGGACATTCAGTCCCTGGCCAATCGCCTGGTGAGATTAGACTTTTCAGAGCCTCGTCGAATTTTAGCACATGTGGTTGCTCAGTCTTTCTTATTGGGGGAGATTAAGGCCCGTCAGTTCTATGATCCGTGCTTAGTAGAGCTTCGGGAGACAGTGGTTCAGGGTAGGGACAAGGAGGTTACTATTGGCGAGGATGGTGTTCTGAGACTTCAGGGCCGCTTATGTGTTCCTAATGTTGATGGTCTGAGGGAGAGGATTCTAGGGGATGCACACAGTTTTCAGTATTCTGTTCATCCTGGTGCTACGAAGATGTATTGTGATTTGAAGTAGCATTTCTGGTGGAGGCAGATGAAGAGGGACATTGTGGAGTATGTAACTAGGTATCTTAATTGCCAGCAGGTGAAGTATGAGCACCAGAGGCCAGGAGGCCTACTTCAGCAGATGCCCATTCCTGAGTGGAAATGACAGCGCATCACTATGGACTTCGTGGTTGGGTTACCTCGGACTTTGCGGAAGGTTGACGCGGTTTGGGTCATCGTGGATAGATTGACTAAATCGGAGATTTCATTCCAGTAGATACTACTTATACTTCTGAGAGGTTGGCCCAGATCGACATTCGGGAGATATTCCGGTTGCACGGTGTGCCGGTGTCCATTATATCAGATCGAGGTCCTCAGTTAACCTCACATCTCTGGAGAGCATTGCATAGTGAGATGGGCACCCAGACTCAGCACAACATTTCACCCTCAGACTGATGGTCAGTCGGAGCGTACAGTTCAGATATTGGAGAACATGCTCAGGGCATGTGTGATTGACTTCGGAGGTCAGTGGGACCAGTTCTTCCCTTTCGCCGAGTTCAATAATAGTTATCAGTCCAACATTGAGATGGCACCATTTGAGGCTTTGTATGGTCGGCGATGTCGTTCTCCTATCGGGTGGTTTGAGCCTGGCGAGGCTAAGTTATATGGCACCGACCTTGTGAGGGATGCTTTGGAGAAGGTGAAGTTGATCCAGGAGAGGCTCCGCACAGCACAGTCCAGACAGAAGAATTGCGCGGATCAGAAGGCGCGTGATGTATCATTTATGGAGGGAGATAAGTTTCTGTTGAAAGTCTCGTTGATGAAGGGTATAATGAGGTTCGGGAAGAAGGGAAATATGAGCCCAAGGTTTATAGGTCCTTTCTAGGTGTTGAGGCGAGTTGGGGAGGTTGCTTATGAGCTGGCCTTACCTCTTAGTTTATCAGGAGTTCATCCAGTTTTTCATGTATCCATGCTCCGGAGGTACCACGCCGACTTCTCTCACGTGGTTGATTTCAGCACTATTCAGTTGGATGAGAGGTTGGGCTACGAGGAGAAGCCAGTTGCTATTATTGATAGACAGGATTGCCAGTTGAGGTCCAAGAGAGTTTCTGCAGTGAAGGTCCAGTGGAGGGGCCAACAAGTCGAGGAAGCGACTTGGGAGTCCGAGAGGGAATGCGGAGCAGATATCCACACTTATTCAGCACTTCAGGTATGATTCTAGACTCGTTCGAGGATGAACATTTGTTTAAGAGGTGGAGAATGTAACGACCCGACCGATTGTTTTGTGTTATCGGACCCCGTTCCCCTAAATGAAACGTCCCATAGCGGCTTATGATGATTTATGAGTAGCGGGGACTAGTGGTTCGGGATTCGGGAGTGTTTAGAGTGCTATAGGAACACTTGGTTCCTTAAGGTTGGCCTTTTAAGGCCAAGTTTGACTTCGGTCAACATTTTTTATAAATGAGCTCGGAATCGAGTTTCAACGGTTCCGGTAGCTTCGTATGATGATTTCGGACTTGGGCGCATGTTCAGAATGGGTTTTGGATGACCAGAGAGTGTTCGGCACCCAATATTGAAATAAGAGTCCCTTAGGTTCCTATTGTGGTTTGGGATGTGTTTTTGAGTTATCCAGGTCCGGACGGAATTCTGAGACCGGGAATAGTTCCGTTATGTCATTTTATGACTTTCCTGCAAAATTTGGTGTCATTCCGAGCAGTATAGGTCGGTTCGGTGCATTGTTTGTGAAGTCAAGAAAACTTAAAGTTCCTAAGTTTGATTATAGGGGTTTTGAGGTGTGATTTTAAGTTTTAGCGTTATTTTGGGTGTTCCGAAGGCTCAAGCGAGTACGTATTATGATGGGACTTGTTGGTAATTTGGACGGGGGCTCGGATGGGCCCAGGTGCCTCCCAGAGACCACACGAGGCAAAAACTAGTTGAAATAGCTGCTGGTGCACCTGTTCTGGTGTGACCACAGGTGCGGTTGCCCAGTTGCAGGTGCGGGGCCGCTCTTGCGGTCCCAGCCTCGCAGGTGCGAACCCCAGTGGGCAGTTCATTTCTCGCACGTGCGGACAAAGTTCCGCAGGAGCGGAGACACAGGTACGGTCTCCTCTCCGTAGGTGCGATCCCAGGCCTCCTCGTCCTTTTCCGCAGGTGCAAGCCTTTGCTCGCAGGTGCGAGTCCGCAGGTGCGAGTCCGCAGGTGCAGTCCTCAAGCCGCAGGTGCGGAACCACTGTCAGGCAGTGTGTTTCCTTAAAATACGGGATTTCTCCATTTGTCTTCATTTTCTTCCTCCATTAGAACACTTGAGAGCTTGGAAAAGGGCTCCATGACCCAACCACCGAAAGGTAAGTAAATTCTATCCTAAAGTTGGTTAATGCATGCATTCTTAGTAGGATTTAATTACTTAATTAGTGGAACATTTAGGAATTTGGGTAGTAACCTAGGGCCTTCAAAATTTTTGAAAATTATCGAAACCACGGATCGCACTAAAATTCAAACTTTAAGAACTTGAAATTTCAAACTTCCACATCCGATGACGAAACCTATCAAATCACGTCCGATTAACCCTAAATTTTGCACACAATTCATATTCGACATTACGGACCTTCTCCAACTTCTGGAATCGCATTCCGACTCTGATATCCAAATTTCCACTTCTTGTCGGATTTCTCAATAACCTTCAAATTTCTATCTTTTTCCAAATGACTTCAAAATAACCTACGGACATCCGAATTCACTTTCGATCGTGCTCCCAACTCCAGAATCACCATAGGGAGCTATTCCCATACTCGAAATCCCAAACGGACATCAATATCACTGAGATACACTTCAACCCAGACTTAGGAAATTTCTTCAAAAATACTGACTTCTACAATACACACTGAAATGCTCCCGAGTTATCCAAAACCTGATCCGGACATACGCCCAATCTGAAATCATCATACGAACCTGAAGGAACCTTCAAATCCTGATTTGGAGGTCGTTTAATCCAAATTCCAATCTTAATCAATTTCTCCAACTTAAGGCTTCTGAAATGAGAATTTTCTTTCCAATTGGACTCCGAACTTCCTGAAATTCAACTCCGACCATGCCTACGAGTCATAATACCTGAAATGCAGATGCTCATGACTTCAAACCGCTGAACGATGTGCTAGAGATCAAAACGACCGGTCAGGTCATTACATTCTCCCCCACTTAAACAGACGTTCATCCTCGAACGTGCTAAGAACTGCTCAAGAGTTATCTGAAATCACTATTTAACACCTCGCGCACCTGCCCGTGCTACCACAACCTAGCTGAGTACATTAGCTTGATCAAATCTGAAGATTTCTTCTTTTATCCATATAATAGGCTCAGAATCCAGTCCCAACACCTGGAATTTCTCTGCCAAGCCTAGTTCCAATATATAAACATCGTATCAACTACCACACTATATACCAGAACATGACTGCATACCTTTGCTGAATTAGCACCATGCACCGCATAATTCATCATCTGACCACAATGACACTCCCTGAACCTTAATAGCCAAAATTCCACGAATCTGATGCTCCCAATGCACCTTATGATATATAGACACATCCTGCTACAATGATGGCGATACCACCATAATGGAGTAGATGTGTAGAAATTCTAACCAATTGCATAGTTAAGCAAACATTGAATCTTTCCTCTTGACTATGACCATCATCTTATTACGAACCAATAAGGGTAACTGTCCTTTAATGTATTTCACATAATCTTATCGCACTGATCCCTGATGCAATAATCTCTCCTCACCTAGTATGAGCTGGTCAGACAACCAATCACCCCAGCCATGACCAACAGTCTCACATGACACGACAACGCGCCAATAGCCAATAACTCGAACATGATACATAAAGAAATGACTCAGGAAAAGACTACTCAACTCACACAATTTATTATGAACCCTTCTAAGAAAATAGATATAGGGGACCGTACTCAACATCACACTGTTGCGCCGAGCAACCCGATCCAGATAACATAACTGTGGCGGCGTGCCACCCGATCCATGTCACGACCCAAACTGGAGGATCATGACTAGCACCCGGGCCATACTTGTTGTGCACCAACGTACATTTTATCTAACCTTCTTATTATCTTTAAGGGATAACGAGATCAATATAAATGGTAGATATGGATCATGAACATACATCACATGGGATGACAAGATTGCTAAGAAACTACATAAAAGGTACGAGCTACAAAGCTGCCATGAAAGACTATACAACAAAAATTAGCCAACAAGGCATACCAAACTATACATGAGTCAAAACCTGTCTATGAGCCTCTAAAGAAGCATAAGTAATGCAACATAGCCGGAACAGAGCCCCGACATACCCATAATATCTATAACAAAAATGCATACCAAGACCACGGCAAGTCCGGAGAAGGGATCTCGCCTAGAACCGCTGAACTGGAAAGCCTATTATGGTGGGGGAGTTGTGTCTACCTATCTATCAGGACCTGCAGCACGACATGTAGCGTCCACAAATAAAAAGACGTCAGTACGAATAAAGTACAGAGTACGTAAGGCAGGAAAGCATAAATAAGAAGAGTAATGTAAAGAGAGATATAGGAGATACAACCTGTAGCATCTGAGTGCTTCTAAGAGACATTAACATGAAATTCATGATACATATATACACATAATCTTTTTAAACATCCGCCTCTGTGGGCATCATCATCATCATAGAACATTCGCCTCTGTGGGCATCATCATCATCATATCATACCCTGCCTCAAAGATGGCTTGGTAAACCCAACTGATCAGTGGTTGCACAATAGGTGCCATACTCGGCCGACTATAGCACGGCTCGGTAGAGTAAAATAGATACATATATATAATGCATGCAGAACTCATTGGAATCATGTTCTGAACATTTCGGAGCGACATAAGGTCGATATTATCCGTACACATCATTAGGGCTAACTCTTCATCGAGAATCTTATAAGAATCAGGAAGTACCAACAACATTGATAACATAATAATAAGAGAAGCAACCTTAACATCAATTGGTCCATAATAAGGGAAACAATGTAAGTACTGCTAGCTTCTAAGAATAGAGTATCTTTGGAAGCTCGTTCATTGCATTATGTACAATCGGAGTCGTGCAAAAGAAGGAAAGGGATAGCCTCATATACCTTGTATATACTTCCCCAACCTCAAGCTACGCAAATGTCACAACTCCTTAATCTACAATAAGAGAAACGACACTATCGTTATCGTTTAAGTGTCATAACTATTATGTATCGACCACAACCTATTTTATGATGAAACGGAAAGAACCTCCCCTATTTATATGACTTCACAGAAGTCAAAAAAAATCACCAAACAGCCCAAACAACATCAATAATAATCATATTGAGCCTCCCTAAACAGTCCACACACAACCTAATCACTTCACACATAAGACGGCCACCATAGTCGTGTCAAACGACCCGGAAATGTTACAACGAACGACCAGCTCACAACCCTACATCTAAATGGTTTTTCTCCACACTCTTCATCCTCCAATACTCCACAAAACAGTAGTAAAACACTCAGCCCAACAACAACACAAAACAGTCCGCTACAAGTCAAATAACTCGAACTCACGGCTTCCGATCACCGTCCCGTGAGTTCTAACTATTAGGAAACATATTTATCAACCTTCCTTGATATTTAAACACTTAAATACAGATATTAGACGTTTCTTAACTATGGAGTACCTTCCAAAACTATAAATACAAAGAAAAAGGAGAGGCAGTATAATGACACTGACGTCGTAGGGATCGTTTTGATGTTATTGCTTATCGATTTCTTGCCCGGAATGATAATCTTCTTTGGAACCCTAGAAGATAGCTTGAGGTTATGTTTATGGTTTTTCTCTGGTCGATATATGCTGAATAATAAAAAGAAAGCCGACCTAAGGTTTATATATATCAAGTTTGGAAAAGTCAAAGAGGTGCTAGCTTGGCACCCTAAGATTGGTTCATCTTCCGACGCTTATATCGTTTTATCCTGATATCGTATGAACAACGGTTAAGAGCGTTGTAAACTACATTCCAAGAAATTCAAATTGGTATATTATATGTCCCAATAAGACCTCATATAGCACACGAAATGTATTGCTCAAAAAGCTCTAGTGATCCACCTACTTGTCACTTATGATGTATGCGCAGTCTCACGAAACTGCAAATATCTCTCTACTCCTACGTCGTATAGATGAACGGTTTAATGCATTCGAAACTAGACTCATAGATCTTAAATTTGGTTGGTAGATCATCCAATAATTCCAAGTATATTAGGAGAAAAACCTAATTTTATGCACATTATGAGTGTAACTTGTGAAGACCTTTGCCGACTTTTGTTCCACAACTTGCTTGACTTCAAAATGTAGAACACAACTATCATACGATAAACATTAACTCATATCATAACCTCCTTATCATGTAATGAACCATAGTATCACCCTAAAGTACATGTTATAACATTCCAAATTCGTCGACTTTCGACGAAACTTGTTTACTTCAATTGGTTTAGCTTCTAAGCTTTCCAACCCTCTTGGTACTCGTTATTCATGATCTTAGATATTTGTAACCTCCAATGTAACATGATTACTTACTTTATATTCCATCAAATATAATCTTATTTCTGAGCTTACATCAATTGACTTACGATGTACTCTCACGTACGAAAACATGGGGTGTAACAATCCAAATAACATAACAGTGGCGGCGTGCCACCCGATCCAAATAACATAAAATTCACGTAAGAAGACACACCGAGCTAAATTGCTCATTACCACAAAATACTGAATATCGGTCACAAGCACGCTAAGTGCATAATACCATCCTAGGGATACTGATAAGGCCATATGCTACAAAACTCAAGCACTATTGAGATGCGATATATATAATCTGAATCTCAGGAGCTATCCTTTTCACATAACATCACCACTACGCGGAAATCTCAACACACAAGGAATTATCAAGTCGTTCCACAACTCACACGGTACTTCATAATATTTCATGAGATGAACAAAGACGGAACAACATCTGTTGTTCTAATACCTTTCCTTGAAAAGCGCTATACCGAAATGAACACGCCTGACTCATACGGAGCCCATAATCATATTTAAATCTATCCACAAACATCGAGTCTGCCTTGCTCGCACCGAACTAGGATAATAGCTTTCCATATTAACCCGCTGCCTCCCATAATACACAAGAAC
This sequence comes from Nicotiana knightiana, assembly GCA_005239525.1. Taxonomy (NCBI): domain Eukaryota; kingdom Viridiplantae; phylum Streptophyta; class Magnoliopsida; order Solanales; family Solanaceae; genus Nicotiana; species Nicotiana knightiana. The sequence goes on along the minus strand of ML398356.1, from coordinate 52,787 downwards.
AACCATCATAGCAGGGAAAAACATCCCACAATCCACAACCAAGTGAACCGAACGCCTTCCAGGCATAAATTCTCAAGTAAGAAAGATTGCACTTCTTATACTTGGTCTAAATCTTCAATCAATCATGTGACTACATGTCACGCTTATACAATCTTCCCGGGATCACGCTCCCACGACCTTAAACACAAGGAAACCAGTCTGTACATCCATACCACCGACTACACTAACACTGTAAAACAAATCAAGAACCCATAACTAGGATGCAAAGCCTCTTTCACTAAACACCGATCTCAGGTGACACTGAAGACAACACCAGCTTACTCTAAACATTCAAATCCCTTTTTTTTCTTGCTCATCCGAGCTCATGACATCCTTTTCAACACCGAACCGCAACCTCGATTCCTTACTTCCAGTTACATACTGCTTACCGCCCTAACATGCCAATATGAGATAGCGCAAGAATTCCATCATAACTTTTGATCCACTAATAGGGTGAACACTTAATCATATAGAAACCTTTTACTTACCTCAATTCAAGAGAACCACCACAACACACAAATGAGTTCTCAAAATCACCCATCATGAAAATCCTTAAGTAGTGGTCTTAACCACCATAAACCTTCCGGGATCCGCCTACACCTGACAGGCCATAGAACTTGAATGCTTCCAAATGAAGTCTATTACGACGACCGACAAGCCCAGCACATACTTGCACAAACCATACACATAACTCAACCACACTGAAGGAACTGATCACTACCGTAAGTGCCATTCTGACCATGGCTAACCAATCCATCTTCTCTTTAATTATCCTTAATTGCCTCAGAAAAAATAGTAACCCCATTCAACTCATAACAAACCCAATACTCACTTATCCCGAGTGGCCTTGATTCACAAGACCATGCTGCCTAAATCCCGCAGCTCGTCTCATACCCTCCTGATAATCTTTCTATTCCTCTCACTCCTCCAATACTATCCTGCATGCTGAAAATAACATAGAGCACCCCAACCATTTTACTACTTTCCCTTAGCTGTAATATCTTGTCAACACGCCGGCAATCTGCAATCCCATGATGACACAACCCTACAACCCAACTGCAGGTGGTGGGACTCCCCCACTTAGCCCGAAGCTACTCCTTGCACCACTCTAGACCCTGCTGAGATCATTTCCCCTTTGTTAACATAATCTTGCTCAACCAATCCGTCCAATTTTTCCAAACTCTCTTGTTAGCACTCCCTAAATACTCAAATTCTCGAGCACCATCCACACATTCTGCTTCCTACCGAATAACCACTAGAACCCCTCACAGAAACTTGCCAACGGAAATCACCAACTGACACCTTCCAACGATGTCGTACTGCACACCCTCTACAACATCAATATCCCATCCTAAGCTTGTTCTCATTCACCAACTTTACCAGTCCGTCCGCTCCTGATGGGCATCTACTAAATGCGCTACAATATCTTTTAATTCACCACTATGTTGCTGCTCTCCCACTTCGGTTAACCTCATTCCTTTAAGCACTACCTGACTTCCTTTTCTTACACCTAGCCTTTTAGAAAGGGAACCACCGCCTAGCACTTTTCACATATCTTCCTCCGTCCTATGCTGCCCAATTGCTGCCCCAATTCAATACTATTCTCTGTAGCTCTTAAACCAGCAGTTCACCACGACTTCAAACTCTCTGAAGATCATCTTTCTCGAGCTGCCTTCATTAGAAATAACTATTCAATTCTCAACCACCACACACCACGATCTCTGACAACCGCTTCTTCAATACTACTTCACAACACTCTTACCCAATGCAATCGAAGAACTATAACACCGGCGAACTTAACACATTCTATTCGATCAAAACAGCGATACCACATCACAGATGAATATCCCACCTTACTTGAAAACACCAAGTCTTACTGATTTATCAATCCCAAAACCTAACCATTTATAGTCCAAATGCCTTTCCTCTGCCGGAACTAAAAATGTTGAAATCTCGAAATCACGCCCTGAGAAGACCTCCCTCAAGAAATTCATCACCCCCAACATATGGGCGAGCATTCTATCATCATACCGATATCACGCGATAACCAATCGTAATCACTATCACAACCTGAGCATAACCTCAAAGTTCCTAAAATCACAGTTACTGGCTGAAACAACATAATATTTTTTCTGCAGGGCAACAACAACATCCTCAACCAACTACACATGGAAAGGTCACGCACCATATCCGTAGCACCATTTCAATTCCTCAAAGTCCTGATTCATAGCAAGCGCTTCGCAACGTGTAAGATTGAGTAGGAAGAAACATAAACATAAGCCTTAAAGGAATCAACTCGTATGATGAGGAATCTAGAAGGGAAGTACTCCTAACAGCCTTGTAGCCTCTCGAAGATAAGTACAGACGTCTCCGTACCGATCCAAAAGACTCTACTAGACTTGTTCATGACTCGTGAGACCTAAGGGAACCTAGCGCTCTAATACTACGTTGTCACGACCCAAAATCCATAAGGTCGTGATGGCGCCGGACACCACTGTCAGGCAAGCCAATCATTAAATGGGTAAGTTAACTTTTTATGTTTTAGCATTTATGAAATCATTACCTTTCACTTTATTACATAATAACAGAATAAAATCCGCTATGTAAATAAGACGGTTTAATATCCCATTTTTATAAAATACACCCCAAACACATCCCAAAACCCAGTGACACAAGTACATGAGCAAATTCTAAGAATACTACAAATACTACAAAGCTTTTCTGAAATACAAATTGGACAAGGAGTTTAAAATAAATTGAATACAATACGAGGGAGAGTCTATCAGCTGCGGATCGCCTCCGGATGATGCAGCTCGCCTAAGTCTCCAAACCAGCCACATCGCTATGAAAGTACCTGTGCAATAAAAATGCACAACAAGTGTAGCATGAGTACGAAAACAACGTGTACTCAGTAAGTATCCCCCCTAACCTCAGAGAGGTAGTGACGAGAGGTCGAATTAGACACTTACTAGAAGTCAATTTAGTATAATCAAGTGAGACAATAAGCATGTATGTCATAGGAAATTTATTAAAATCAGGAATAAATAATATTAACTCCTTCCACATTTAACACTTTAAATCTTCGTCATTTCAGTTGACAATTTAAAACTCCTTATCAGGGATAAAAAACATTAGACTTATTTCACATTTTACACATCAATTTTTCTTCTTCTTAACTGGCCATTAAAAACTTCCTTAGGCCGATAATCATATGTAAATCACATGAAATACACAGCATTTATCATACGCAAACAATGTGCCGATGGTCGAACGGCACGGCCCACCAATAATAAATTGTGCACTACCGAGGGTCGAACGGCCCGAACCATAGATGCATCTATCTGCCCCGCTCGCGAATCGATCATGCGACACGGTTAAACATAAATACAGGGTTATCCTGCTCGTGAATCATACATGCGACTCAGGCACCCATAAATACACATAAATACAGGGTTATCCTGCTCGCGAATCATACATGCGACTCAGGCACCCATACACATATATACATGGTTATCCTGCTCGCGAATCATACATGCGACTCAAGCACCCATAGATACACATATTCACACAATAAGTCCACATTTTTATCAAGAGAGAAGTTACTCAGGAAAGCGGTAAAATTCTTCTTAAAGGAACACGAAAAATAGCATTTAAATCTTTGTTTTGAAACTCATTTTCCAAGTTTAATAATATCCAATACTATAACCTTATCAGGAACACAATTATCCACGGAGGAATAAATCCTCTTTCTAAATGATCAAGAAAGGTACACTTTAGCCTTCTTAGGAAATAAATTACCAATTCAATAGCATTATCAGTCTAATATTATTGGCATGATCACATGTACAACACGTAAGGCATGCTAGTGAGTCCTAGACTACCCAGACATGGCATAATAGTAGCTACGCACGGACTCCCGTCACCTCGTGCGTATGTAGCCCCCGCAAATGATAGAATGTATTCATTTAGTTCACCTATGGGGACAATTCCCCCTCACAAAGTTAGAAAGGAGACTTACCTCGCTCCGAAATTCCATAACCGGCTTTCAAGCCCTTTTGACGACTCCAATTGATGCACAACGCCCCAAGACTATTCAAATAATGGGCAAACCAATAAAAATTCACTCTAATACTTGTAACAATTCAAATTATATAAGCTCCCAACTCCGCTCAAGGAATTGACCAAATGCCCTCGGGCCCACATGCCCGGAATCCGAAATTTCTCGAAATATACCCTACCCATAGCTTTACTAACTCAAATATATCATTTTACTCAAATATTCATGCTCAATTCGTGGTAAAAATCCAAATTAAAATTTCTAGGTTTTTCCTCCAAAAATCAAAATTTCTTACTAATTTCCATGTCTAATTCCATGGATAAACCTTGTATTTAACTTTAAAATATGAAGAAATTACTTACCTAGTAATGTATGATGAAAATCCCTCTTGAAGCTCCTCAAAGTCGTCCCAACCAAAGAAAAATGGGAGAAAATGAGCCAAGAATCTAGGTTTTAAAACATTCTGCCCAGGACTATTTTCGCACCTGCATCCAATCTTCACACATGCGCTCTCGCAGGTGCGCCCAAACTCCCGCACCTGCGGCTTCCTCAGCTCCAGCCAAAACTCGCACCTGCACCCTATTGTCTGCATATGCGCCTTCGCATGTGCGGAAATTACACCGCACCTGCGCTCCCAGCCAAGTCACCAAAATCTCGCATCTGCGATGCCAAAGCCGCACCTGCGGCCAAATCCTCGCAGGTGCTGTCACACCAGATGACAGCAATCTCAGCACTTCTTCAAACTCCAAACTTGATCCGTTAACCACCTAGAATCCACCCGAGGCCCCCGGGACCCCGTGCAATTACACCAACCTAGTCCAAAACATAATGCGTACTTGCTCGAGGCCTCAATTCACATCAAAGAACATCGAAACCACGGACCGCACTAAAATTCAAACTTTAAGAACTTGAAATTTCAAACTTCCACATTCGATGCCGAAACCTATCAATCACGTCCGATTGAACCCAAATTTTGTACACAAGTCATATTCGACATTACGGACCTGCTCCAACTTTTGGAATCGCATTCCGACTCCGATATCCAAATTTTCACTTCCGGTCGGATTTCTCAAAAACCTTCAAATTTCTATCTTTAGCCAAATGACTTCAAAATAACCTACGGACATCCGAATTCACTTCTGATCGCGCTCCCAACTCCAAAATCACCAGACGAAGCTATTCCTAGTCTCGGAATCCCAAACGGACATCAATATCACTGAGATACACTTCAACCCAGACTTAGGAAATTTCTTCAAAAATATTGACTTCCACAATACACACTGAAATGCTCCCGGGTTATCCAAAACCCGATCCGGACATACGCCCAAATCTGAAATCATCATACGAACCTTCAGGAACCTTCAAATCCTGATTCGGAGATCGTTTCCTCAAAATTCCAATCTTAGTCAATTTCTCCAACTTGAAGCTTCTGAAATGAGAACTATCTTTCCAATTTGACTCCGAACTTCCCGAAATTCAACTCCAACCATGGCTACGATTCATAAAACCTGAAATGGAGCTGCTCATGACTTCAAACTGTTGAACGACGTGCTAGAGCTCAAAACGACCGACGGGTCATTACACTTACCAAGGATTTGGGGAAGAAATGTTCTTTGAAATATCGCATCTAGGGTTTCTTGTTTTGAAAATTTGAAGAATGAGCAAAAATCCCGTCTAAGTCCCATTTGATCAGTTGCAGATGTCGCATTTGCGACCTTGCGAACCCCGCAAATGCGAAGAATCAATCGCAAATGTGAAGACCCTCACATCTCTGCATTCATCGCATTTGCGATGAAATGTTCTCAAATACGAACTCTGACCTTCTGCAAATGCGACCACTTGATCGCAATTGCGTTTTCGTGTCCCCCTGACCCACTTCGCAAATGCAAACATATAGTGGCTCAGCTACTATTCGCAAATGTGATGAGTTGCTCGCAAATGCGAACCCATCAGAGGTCGCAAATGCGATGGCTAATCTCGCAAATACGAGATCAGAGACTTGCACCTGAATTGAAACTCACCAGCAATATTTTCTAAGTACAATCCACTCCGTAGCCTATCTGAAACTCACCTGAGCCCTCGGGGCTATAAACCAACTATGCACACAAGTCTAAAAATATCATACTAACTTGCTCGAGCGAACAAATCACCAAAATAACACCTAGAACTACGAATTGAACACCGAATCAAATGAAATTTTCAAGAAAACTTTGAAACTTCTATTTTCACAACCGGACATCTGAATCACGTCAAACCGACTTTGTTTCTCACCAAATTTGACAGACAAGTCATAAATATAGTATTGGACCCATAACGAGTTCCGGAACCAAAATACGAACCCGATATCCAAAAATTCAAACCTTGGTCAAACATTTCATAATTATTAAACCTTTAACTTTCAAATTTCTTCAAAGTGCGATAACTCAGGCTAGGGGGTTCTGAATTCGATTCCGGGCATATGCCGAAGTCCAAATCACGATACGAACCCATCGAGATCGTCAAAACATGAATCTGGGTCCATTTTCTCAAAACATTGACCGAAATCAACTCAAATAGATTTTTAAGGAAAAAATTTCATATTTTCTCAGTTTTTAACATAAAAGCTTTTTGGAAAAATGCCCGGACTGTGCATTCAAATCGAGGAAGGCTAAATGAGGTATTTAAGGATTCATAGTGTAGAATTAGGTTCTAAAACATAAGATGACCTATCGGGTCATCACATTCTCCACCTCTAAAACAATCGTTCGTCCTCGAACGGACACAGAAAAGTACATGGGCTGGTGAAAAGGTGGGGATATCTACTCCGCATGTCCAACTCGGACTCCCAAGTAGCTGTCTCGACGGGCTGACCTCTCTACTGCACTCAAACTTAAGAATAACTCTTCGACCTTAACTGACAAACCTGTCGGGCTAGAATAGCCATCGGCTCCTCCTCGTTAGTCAAATCCTTGTCCAACTGGACAGAGCTGAAATCTAACACATGGGACGGATCACTGTGATACTTCCGGAGCATGGACACATAGAACATCGGATGAACTATTGATACCCCCGATGGAAATGCAAGCCTGTAAGCAACCTCTCACACTCTCTCAAGAATCTCAAAAGGTCTGATATACCTAGGTCTCAACTTTCCTTCTTTCTGAACCTCATCACACATTTCATGGGTGATACCCGGAGCAACACTCTCTCTCCGACCATGAATGAAACATCACGAAGTCTATGGTCGGCATAACTCTTCTACTTGGACGGAGCAGTGCGAAGTCGGTCCTGAATAATCTTGACCTTATCAAAGGCATCCTGTACTAAATCTGTACCCAACAACCGAGCCTCCCCCGGCCCGAACCATCCAACTGGCGATCGGCACCGCCTACTGTATAATGCCTCATAGGGAGCCATCTGAATGCTCGACTGGTATCTCTTGTTATAAGCAAACTCTGCAAGTGGCTAGAATTGATCCCACGATCCTCCGAAGTCTATAACACATACGCGGAGCATATCCTCCAATATCTGAATAGTGTCCTTGAACTGTCCATCCGTCTGAGGATGAAATGTTATGCTCAACTCAACCCGCGTGCCCAACTCACACTATACTGCTCTCAAAAAGTGCAAGGTGAACTGTGTACCTCAATCAGAAATGATAGACACGTGCACAGGGTGAAGACGAACGATCTCGCGGATGTAAATCTCCACCAACCACTCTAAAGAATAGGTAACTACCACAGGAATGAAGTGCGCTGACTTGGTCAGCCTGTCCACAATGACCCAAACGGCATCGAACTTCCTCTGAGTCCGTGGGAGTCCAACAACGAAATCCATTGTGATATGCTCCTACTTCCACTCAGGAATATCTAACTTCTGAAGAAAGTCACCAGGTCTCTGATGCTCACACTTTACCTGCTAACAATTTAGACACCGAGCTACATATGCAACTATGTCCTTCTTCATTCTCCTTCACCAATAATGTTGCCGCAAGTCCTGATACATCTTTGTGGTGCCTGGATGATTAGAATACCGAGAATTGTGGGCCTCCTCAAGAATCAACTCATGAATTCCATCCATATCAGGCACACAAACACGACCCTGCATCCTCAAAACTCCATCATCTCCAACAGTAACCTGCTTGGCACCACCGTGCAGCACTGTGTCCCTAAGGACCAACAAGTGAGGGTCGTCAAACTGCCACTCCCTGATCCTCTCAAACAAGGAAGACCGAGCGACCGTACAAGCTAGGACATGACTGGGCTTCGAAATGTCCAGCCTCACAAATTGATTGGCCAAAGTCTGAACATCGGATGCAAGCGGCCTCTCACCGACTGGAAGTACGCAAGGCTTCCCATACTCGTTGCCTTTCTACTCAAGGCGTTAACGACCACATTGTCCTTCTCAGGATGATACAAGATGGTGATATCATAGTCTTTCAATAGCTCCAACCACCTCCTCTGCCTCAAATTGAGATCCTTTTGCTTGAAAAAATAATGTAGGCTTCGATGATCCCTGAAAACCTCACACGATACGCCGTAAAGATAGTGCCTCCAGATCTTCAGCACATGAACATTGGTCGCCAACTCTAAGTCGTGGACAGGGTAATTCTTCTCATGAACCTTTAACTGCCATGACACATGTGCAATCACCTTGCTATCTTGTATCAATACTACACCGAGCATAACACGGGATGTGTCACAATATACCGTATTAGATCATGAGCTTGTGGGCAACACCAACACAAGCATCGTAGTCAACGTAGTCTTGAGCTTCTGAAAGCTCGCCTCACACTCATCTGACCATTTGAACGGGGCACCCTTCTAGGTCAACCCCGTTAATAGGGCTGCTATAGATGAGAACCTCTCCATAAATCGATAGTAATAACCCGCCAAACCCAATAAAATCTAGATCTCCGTGGATGAAGTGGGTCTACGCCAGTTTTGAACTGCCTCAAGCTTCTTAAGGTCTACCTGAATGCCCTCTGCTGATACAACGTGCCCTAAGAAAACGACTGAATTCAACCAAAACTCACAGTTTTAAAACTTATCATATACTCCCTCTATTCCAATTTATGTGAACTTGTTTGACTAGGCACGTAGTTTAATAGAAAATGAAGACTTTTAGAATTTGTGGTCCTAAACAAGCCAAAAAGGGGTCTAGAGTGTTTGTCTGATTACAAAAGCTTCTCATTAATGGTAGAATTGTAAGTTTAAGCTAAATTGTTACGAAACTTAGAAAGGGGTCATTTTTTTAGAACGGACCAAAAAGGAAATAAGTTCACATAAACTGGAACAGAGGTAGTAATTGGCTATCTCTCAGAGACTGTAGCACAATCTGAAGATGCTGCTCGTGCTCCTCTCGACTGCGGGAGTATATCAAGATATCATCAATAAACCCAATCACAATGGAGTCCAAATAAGTCTTGAACACTTGGTTCATCAAATCCGTAAATGTTGTTGGGGCATTTGTCAACCCAAAGGACATCACTAGAAACTCATAATGCCCAAACCGAGTCCGAAAAGATGTCTTAGGGACATCAGATGCCCTAATCCTCAACTGATGGTAGCCAGACCTCAAAACAATCTTCGAAAATACCTTGGCACCCTGAAGCTGATCAAATAAGTCATCAATCCTCGGCAATGGATACTTGTTATTGATAGTGAATTTGTTCAACTGCCGGTAATCTATGCATTTCCTCATCGATCCATCCTTCTTCTTCACGAACAACATGGGCACACCCCAGGGCGAGAGACTAGGTCTAATTAAGCTTTTATCAAGCAAATCCTGCAACTACTCCTTCAATTCTTTCAACTCTGTAGGGGCCACATGGTATGGCAGAATAGAGATGGGCTGAGTGCCCGGTAGAAATCAATGTCCCTGTCGGGTGGCATCCCCGGCAGGTCTGCAGGAAATACCTCTGGAAACTCACAGACAACTGGTACTGACTCTATGGAAGGAACCTCCGCACTAGAATCGCGGACATAAGCCAAATAATCTAGACACCCCTTCCCGACCATACGCCAAGCCTTCATATAAGAGATAACCCTACTGGTAGAATGTCCAAGAGTCCCTATCCACTCTAATTGAGGAAATCCCGGCAAGGCTAAGGTCATTGTACTAGTGTGAAAATCCAATATAGCATGATAAGGTGACAGCCAATCCATACCCAAGATAACATCAAAATATACCATATCGAGAAGTAGAAGATCTACACTAGTCTCAAGAATCCCACCGGTGACCACACACAAACGATAAACGTGGTCAACAACGATAGCATCTCCCACAGGTGTGGGCACATACACAGGATCATCCAAAGAATCACAAGGCACAACCAAATATGAAGCAAAATGGGATAACACATAGGAGTAAGTAGAACCCGGATCAAATAGAAATGAAGCATCTCTAATGCAAACTGAAATAGTACATGTGATAACAGTGTCAGATGACTCAGCCTCAGGCCTAGCTTGAAAAGCATATCATCGGGGCTGGGCACCACCACTCTGAACTACATCTCTAGAACGACCCCTAGCTGGCTGGCCTCCATCTCTAGCGGCCTGACCTCCACCTCTAATGGCATGACCACCATCTCTGCCTGTCTAACCCCTACCTCTGTCTAGTTGAATGGGCGGTGAAGGACCCGGCACCGGGGCCATGGCACGAGAACCCTGATGCTATGAACTGCTCGATGCACGAGGGCAAAATCTAGCAATGTGCTTCATATCATAACAAGTATAATAGGACCTCGGTTGTTATGACTGCTGACCCTGAAACTGACCTTGTTGACCTAAGTAACCACCCTGAAAACTCTAGAGCGGAGGTTCACAAATAGGAGCTGGTGATACACTGTAGGCTAGCTGATCGGAATAAGGCATATGAGGGCCACGTCCACCTAAAGCACCGTGGGATGCCTGGAGTGCTGAATGAAATAGCCTAGGAGAATGGCCTCTACCAAAAGTACCCCTGCCTCAAGATGAGGCACCATTAAACCCACCCTAATGACGAGGCCTCTTGTCAGACCCCTGACCTCCCTGTATAAGGACCATCTCGAATCGCCTAGCGACATTGGAAGCCGCCTGAAAAGAAATCTCGCTCCCAGTCTCCTTAGCCATCTACAACTTCATAGGCTGAGCAAGTCCCTCAATAAACCTACTCACCCTCTCTCTCTCTTGGTAGGAAGCAGAAGAATAGCATGACAGGCCAAATCCACAAAACGGGTCTCATACTGACTGACTGACATACTTCCTTACTGGAGAAGCTCGAACTGCCGATGATACTCCTCTCTCAATGTGACAGGAAGGAACTTCTCAAGAAATACCTAAGATAACTGGTCCCAAGAAAGAGCAGGCGACCCAGCTGATCTGGTCAATACAAAATCCTTCCACCATATCTTGGTGGAACCCGTCATCTGAAACACAGAACAATTGACCCTAGTGGTCTCAACTATCCCCATGTTTCGCAGAACCTCATGGCAGCGATCAAGATAATCTTGTGGGTCCTCAGAAGGTGCGCCACTGAAGTAAACTAGAAAGAGCTTGGTGAACTTGTCCAATCTCAATAATCCCTCAGAAGACATAGTTGGTCCATCACCAGCCTGTGCCGCAACAACCGACCAAAATATTCTGACTGGCTTAGCTGCTGGAGTCAGATACTGGGGAGCCATATGCTTTAGAGTGTAAATAGCAGGAGTCTGTGATCCTCCAGCCTGAGAGACGGCTGGTGCCATGGGTAATGTGCCAGTCTGGGCCACACTCTCCATAAGGCCCGCCAAACGGACCAAAGAGTCCTGAAGCACTGGGGTGGTGATGAACCCCCCCGGAACCTGAGTTGGTCTGCTAGGAACCGTTTGGGTTGGAACCTCCTCGTCAAACTCTACCTGAGGCGCCACTGCTGGTGTTGCTGCTCCGAGCTCTGGGCTGAGCTCTGCCCCTGCCTCGGCCTCTGGCACAGCCTCTACCTTGACCTCTGCCCATCATAGGAGCTACCACTGGGGGCTCTGGCTGCTGCTCAGCTGAAGATGTTGTGTGTGTTCTCGCCATCTGCGAGAGAATAACAGTAGAAGAGGTCAATTAGAAATGAGACAACAACATCACACGACAGATAAGAATAGAAGTGAAATATGTTCCTAAACTTCATAGCCTCTGGAAGATAAGTACATACGTCTCTGTACCGATCCTCCAGACTCTACTAAGCCATCTAATGAATTGCGGACCTAGGCAGCCTAGCCATCTCCGACAAGCAAGTCCGGCTGCCAACCTCACAATCAGCTAGGGTCGGTACCAAACCTACACAAGAAGTGCAGAGTGTAGTATGAGTACAACCGACCCCATGTACTCGTAAGTGTCGAGTCTAACCTCGACGAAGTAGTGACGAGGCTATGACAAGACACCCACATAATAAACATGTGTAGATAACAGTGCATGTACAAAATAACAACAAGTAATAGCTAAACATGTGCTATTGGGAGGCAGACATGCTACAGGGCCACAAAATATAGACATACAGCGGAAATGATAACCAGAACAGTCAACATGACTTTAACCAGTGAAATAACTAAACACAATGAAGAAAATTGCACGGCATCACCCTTCATGCTTTTATTCTCAACTTCACAATGAAAATAATAATACTGCACGGCGTCACCCTTCATTATTTTACCCTCAGCCTCACAATATAAATCAATAAAAATGGCATGGCATCACCCTTCGTTCATTAACTCTCATAACATGGCACAACATCACCCTTCGTACAGGAACGCTCACAATATGGCACGACATCATCCTTAGTGCATTAATACTCAGAATATGGTACGACATCACCCTAAGTGCATTAACACTCTCTCTTACCACATAACATTGAACAAGAAATAGCAGGGAGATAGAGTAACCACAAACAAGCCTTACTTCAACAATGGTTCCACAATACAATTTGTTGATACCCAATTTTTCCCTCATATTTTTAAAATACACACACACACACACACACACACATATATATATATATATACACTCTCAAAATAGCATGTTTGCATCATTATTTAGTTTACAAACCTATACAAGGATTTTCTATAATTTTCCACAATTTTTAAAGCTCAAAATTAATTTCTTCTTACATTTTTTATTATATAAATATCTAATAACTATTCTTCAAATCATTTTGTGATGACTTAATCATCCAAATTTATTATTAACACCCACATGTATGTTTTATAATATTTTACTTCATTTTTATAATAATATTTGCATTTTTTATGTTAAGTACATATTTTTGCAATATTAGCCTGCACTTTGCAATTAACTACATTTATTGTTTTAATTAGAGTTAAAACCACTTTTTACATGTATACAACTTAAACTATTATTTTAAAGTACTTATTTGCTTAAATAATATTTTTAATACCTATTTAGCTATTTTATTAATCAATTTTTTCTTAATTTCTTTATTTTAAAAAAGTGTGCCTAGGTTTAAACCAATTTTTCGGACCACACCAGTGACCCAAATGTCGCGCCCCCCTTTTCTCATGAAGTCAGGGTTTCGACATTTTGGGGAAACTCCTTTCCTTTTGGGACGGGGTATGGAATTTGAATAGTCGTCGCCTAACGGATTAAGGTGATTTAGGGCACCTAAAGCAAATAACTAATAAACCGGTTTACATCACCAGAGATTGGGTAAGGGCTCGAAATTACCTTGAGAGGAAGGTGTTAGGCACCCCTCGAGGTCCACAATGGTGGGTCCCGACCAAACTCAATTAAAGCGAATTAGTCTTTAAAGGAAAATAAAACAGTTTAAGAACAAATAGAGATTACCTAAAAATGGAAATTAAAGGGGTCCTAGGTTTATTAGCCTTATAGGATCACTTCTATGCAATACTCGGTAACCTTCCTCAAATAGAGGTGTTATGCGTAGCATTAGTGCACTGGTCATTATCTCCTTTACTACCCAGTTACCCTCCCCTTTATTAATTATTACCTAAGCGTTCTAATAGTATCCAGTGCGTACCTTATGCGTACACTACCCGTCCCTTACATATGGCCCTAGAGGTGATTAGGACCTCTATTTTAAGGTGGTTCTAGACTCACCTATGTTGCTTAAAAGGAGAAAACTAAGCGACAAACAAAAATCAAATAAGACTGTCACATAAGGAGCAATTAAGGGGGTTCATGTTTACCTCCACAAATAGGCAAACAAATGCACGCTATTCAGACAAGCGATTTTTAATGATTTAGGATCCTATAGGCAGGATATGTAAATGAGCATAAATAGAATATATAGTAGTTTTATTAAGGCGAGGCAGTGAGTACTTATCAGTTTGCCTACTGATTGAATCTCGGCACGTTTACAAGCAGTCAAACAAACACAGTTTTAAAACTCAGGATTTTAATTACCCTACAGGCTTGCCTAACCAGGAAAAATCCTATGGACATGATATCTAAGTGTTAATCAAACCATAAATATAAACCAGAGATTGATTTTAACGGGCAGATTTCGTCTTTTTAGATCATATAGGAATGCTTTCTATGTGCTGAAACTGATTACAAGCATTATTTCCTATAGACATGGTATCTAAACACATAAACTGATTTTTGCACTTACTTCCTATAGGCATGATATCTAAGTGTCAAGACTAATTTTACACTTATTTCCTATGGGCATGATATCTAAGTGAGGGGAGATGTTAACAGAATGTTAAACGAGTTTGATAATTCCCAAAGAAGATCCTACATGCATGGTTTCTAATGCACATTGAGACTTGAGAATATGCATAAACATGGATTTTGATGCAGAATTGATAAACGTCCTATAACAGGATTTCTATGATTCAGGTGTAACGACCTGGTCGGTCGTTTTGAGAGTTAGCACCCCGATCCCTTAATAACTGCTTCTCCCATGTCTATTTATGTTATTGAAACTTCTCGGAGCGTTGTGTGGTGAGATTCGGAGTGATTTTGGACAATAGTCCTTAAATGTGGATTTTAACTTTTCAAATCAAGTTATAGCTAGAACTGTGTGAAGACGGATTCGGAATAGAATTTCGTCGGCTCCGTTAGCTCCGTTGGGTGATTTTGGGGTTAGGAGCATGTTTGGAATGTGTTTTCGAGGTCGGTTGTTGATTTAGGCTTGAATTGGCAAAAGTTAGAATTTCGGCGATTTTGGCCGATAGGTGAAATTTAGATATCAGACTCGGAATGGAATTTCAAAAGCGATAGCAGGTCTATAATTTCATTTATGACCTGTGTGCAAAATTTGAGGTCATTCGGACAAGTTTAGACGTGATTCGGCATCGGATGTGGATTCTAGAAATTTCATATGTTCTTAGGCTTGAATCTATGCATAATTCATGATTTTGATGTTATGAGGTGTGTTTTTAAGGCTCAACCAAGTTTTAATGAAGTATTAGGGTTGGTTGGTAGGTTTGGTTGAGGTCCCAGGGGCCTCGGGTATTCAAACGGGCATTTTTGGCCTAATAGCCTTAGCTGATTTTCTGGTTTTTTTTGCAGCAGTATTTTGTTCTCTGCGATCGCAAGGGTTTACCCGCAATCGTGTAAGGTAAATGTGAGAGGTCCTGCGATTTGTTCTCTACGATCGCAAGAAGAGGTCTGCGATCGCAGTGTGTTGGAATCTTTGTCTTCGCGATTGCATGACCTGGAACGCAGTCGCGTGGAGTATTCTTGGTCTGGGGGAGTTTCAATATTTATTCTACGCGGTCGCGTGGACCCAACCACGATCACGTAGCTCTGGGTCGTGAAGTTCCATGATCACAGTCGCGATCGCGATGAAGATTTTTAGGCGCGTGCCTGAATGTTCTCCGCGATCGCGACTATGTGTCCGCGATCGCATAGAAGAAACACCTGGGCAGAATATTAAAACCCCAATTCGAGGGTTTAAGCCTATTTTCACCATTTTGATTTTGAGAGCTCGGGAGAAGCGATTTTTGAGGACTTTTGCACCTGGGTAACTTGGGTAAGTGATTTCTACCCAATTTAGATTAATTTCCATGATTCCTAACTTAAATCTAGTCTCTAAATTCGAATTGGGTGGAAAATTTGGGAAAAATTAGATGAACTTCATAGACCAAATTGTTGAGTTTTGATTGGGTTTTTTACCTCCGATTTGAGAGATTTTCATATGTTTAGACTCGTGAGTGAATGGGTGTCTGGAAAATATATTTTTTACTCGATTCCGAGACGTTGGCCCGGGGGACCTTTTGGGCAAATTTCCTAATTTCGCGTATTAGTATCGAATTAATTAGCTATTTTGATTCCTTAAAGTGTTATTTACATTATGCAATCAAATTTATTAGATTTGGGCCACCCGAAGTCGGATACTCATGGCAAGATCGTGGTATTGAGTTGATTAGTGCAGTCAAGGTAAGTGTGCCTAACTCTGTGTTGGGGACTTCCCCTTAGGCATTTTTATATTGATTTTGTTACGTGGACGCGATGTATGTGAGGTGACGAGGGCGTACACGGGTCATTGTTGCTAAAATTCAACTTTTCCATCCATGCAATCACTCATTTTCATTCCTATATTACTGTTTCCTATCTTAACTGAGTAGTTAGCCTAAGAAAAGCATGCCTACCTGTCCTTACTTGATTTCCTCTTAATTGCTAGTAGTTGCACCATGCTTAGGTAGTTTTACTTTATTCTTGTATGTTGTTTTTCCTGAACTGTTTAATTAAGCTGTATCCGACATACTTCTGCATTGCATATTTAAATTGGGACTACGGACCGAGATCCGGGAGCTTTCCCCCTGTACTGCATTGCATATTTAAATTGGGACTACGGACCGAGATTCGGAAGCTTTCCCCCTGTACTGCATTGCATATTTAAATTGGGACTATGGACGGAAATCCGAGAGCTTTCCCCCTGTACTGCATAGCATATTTAAATTGGGACTACGGACTGAGATCCATGAGCTTTCCCCTTGTACCGCATTGCATATTTACTGTTAAGATATGTTGTGTTGAGCCGAGGTCTCTCTTTCTGTTATTAATTCTTCCAGTTTCCATTAATCCTGTTTATTGTTGCTTATCTATATTTCACTGTTTAAATTTATAACTGACTTGTTTTAAAACTCAGTAGAGCCTCAACCTGACCTCGTCACTACTTGACTGGGGTTAGGCTTGGCACTTACTGAGTACCGAATGTGGAGTACTCACGCCCTTTCCTGCGCATGTTTTTCCCACGTGCAGATCCAGGTACCAGCACACAGCACTGTGGCTAGGAGTACCCTAGTAGCTGTTCAGGAGACCGCGAGGTAATTCTGCCGCGTCCGCAGAATCTCATGAGTACTCTTCCACTCCAGTATAGATATAGGAGATATATAGATACATTTTCCTTATTCCTTTGTATAGAGCTACAGTAGTTCAGAGTTTGTGACTTTGTGACATTCTGGGTTTAGGGAAAGTAAAAGATGTAAATGTCGAGCGGCAAAAATTTATATTATTGCTTCTTCTTTACTGTTTCTATTATTTTTTTGTCTTAGATTCCACAAATTTTAGGCTTACCTAGTCGTAGAGACTAAGTGCCGTCATGAGAGACCGTTCGGAGGGTAATTCGGGTCGTGACAAGTTGGTATCAGAGCGTCTAGGTTAATAGGAGTCACAAGTCACAAGTCGGCTTATTAAAGTCTCGTGGATCGGTGCGAAGACGTCCGTATCTATCTTCGAGAGGCTATGTAACTGTTAAGAACAATCAAATTCTTTGGAATTCCTTATCGTGCTAGTTACTGTCATCAAATTCTTAAACTTTATTCTATTCTTGCTTACAGATGGTTTGTACTCGTACCGGGCATACTGATGACCAGGCACCCGAGCCCCCAATCAGAGCCACCAGAGGTAGGGGCCGAGGCAGAGGACGAGCACGCAGTGCAGCCCGAGCACCGGCTAGAGTAGAGGTAGAGGAGCCCCTAACAACCACAGTTGGAGGGGCACAGGAGGTCCCTACTATTACTCCAGCCCTCCAGGAGACATTGGCTCAGTTCTTGAGTGCCTTCAGTACTCTATCTCAGGCGGGACTACTCCCAATAGCTCCAGCTACATCCCAGGCCGGGGAAGGGACACAGACTCCCGCAGCCCGTACTCCTGAGCAGAGGGTCCATATTGGGCAGGTTCTAGAGTATATTCCTATGCCCCCAGAAGCTCCAGCTCAGCATGAGGCCAGGGTTGTTGTTTCTGAGGCAGAGAAGCTCCGACTTGAGAGGTACAAGAAGTACCACCCACCTGAGTTCAACGGATTAGCTTCAGATGACACTCTGGGTTTTCTTGAGGAGTGTCATCGCATTCTCCGTACTATGGATATCGTGGAGACGAGTGGGGTTTCTTTCACTGCTTTCCAGCTGAGGGGAGCAACTTATCAGTGGTGGCATGCTTTTGAGCTGAGTAGTCTGGACGAGGCAACCTCACTTACTTGGGCTCAGGTCTCCGAGATGTTTTTACTTGAGTTTGTCCCTCAGAGCCTCAGAGATGCTTGGCGTGTGGACTTTGAGCAGCTATGCCAGTCTACCATGACTGTGTCAGAGTATGCAGTTCGTTACAGTGATTTGGCTCGTCATGCACCAGCTTTGGTTTTCACTGTCAGAGAGAGGGTCCGACGCTTTATTGAGGGACTCCACCCCAGTATTCGGACCAGCATGGCCAGAGAGCTGGAGACAGATATCATTTACCAGCAGACCGTGAGTATTGCCCGAAGGATTGAGAGTATGTTACCTCGGGAGAGGGATGAGAGAGAGGCCAAGAGGTCTCGAGAGACTCGCCATTTTTTGGAAGTTCGTGCACCAGCAGAACGCTATCGTAGGGGTTTTGTGAATCGCCCCATTCATTCATCCCTTCTAGTAGCCAGTGGTATTCCAGCTCCTCATAGACCTCAGCAGCCTTATTATGCACCACCAGTATCTCATGTGCCTCCTGCTCGAGGTGCTATCACTGGCTAGTCCAGCAGGCCAGTTCAGAGTCAGCAGCAGCCGCCACGTCCTCCGATGGGTTATTTTGGGTGTGGTGACCCTCGTCATGTGATATGAGATTGCCCTAGAGCTAAGAGGTATGCACCACCTCAGACTTATCAGGTTCCACGTCTTCCACCGGGTCCTCCAGCTATTCTCCCAGCCCCAGATGCTACCCTACCTTCTAAGACAGCTCGAGGTGGAGGTCGGGGAGGTCGAGGTCGCCCTAGAGAGGGAGGTCAGGCCAGATATTATGCTCTTCCATCCCGCTCAGAGGCCGTTGCTTCAGATTCGGTCATCACAGGTATTGTCCCTTTTTTTCATAGGGATGCATCTGTGTTATTTGATCCAGGTTCTACGTACTCATATGTATCTTCTTACTTTGCTTCGCATTTGGGGATATCTCGGGATTCTTTGATTTCCCTCATATATGTTTCTACTCTTGTTGGAGATTCCCTTGTTGTGGATCGTGTATATCAGTCGTGCTTGATTGTTATTAGTGGTTTTGAGACCAGGGTTGACTTACTATTACTCAGCATGGTAGATTTCGACGTTATATTGGGTATTGAATGGCTGTCTCCCTAATATGTTATTCATGATTGTCACGCCAAGACCGTGACGCTGGCTATGCCAGAATTACCGAGGTTAGAGTGGAGAGGTTCCTTAGAGTATACACCCCGTCGATTCATTTCTTTTCTTAAGGCTTAGAGGATGGTTGAAAAGGGGTGTGATGCGTATTTGGCTTATGTGAGAGATGTTAGTGCTGAGACCCCTACAGTTGAGTCAGTTCCAGCTGTCAGGGACTATCCTTATGTATTTCCAGCTGATCTTCCGGGTATGCCGCCCGATAGAGACATTGATTTCGGCATTAACTTGTTGTCGGGCACTCAGCCCATTTCCATTCCTCCCTATCGCAGGGCTCCTCCTGAGTTGAAGGAGTTGAAGGAGTAGTTGTAGGAGTTGCTTGATAAGGGATTCATCAGGCCCAGTGTATCACCTTGGGGTGCTCTGGTGTTATTTGTGAAGAAAAAGGATGGCTCGATGCGTATGTGTATTGACTACCGGTAGCTGAATAATGTGACAGTGAAGAACAGGTACACATGCCTCGCATTGATGATCTGTTTGACCAGTTACAGGGTGCTAGGGTGTTCTCCAATATTGATCTACGTTCGGGTTATCATCAGTTGAAGATTCGGGAGCCGGATATCCCGAAGACTACCTTCAGGACCAGATATGGCCACTATGAGTTCCTTGTTATGTCATTTGGGCTGACCAATGCCCCAGCAGCCTTCATGCACCTGATGCATAGCGTATTTTCGCCTTATCTTGATACTTTCATCATTGTGTTCATTGATGACATTCTGGTATATTCTCGGTCCCAGGAGGACCATGAGCAGCACTTGAGGACCGTGCTTCAGACATTGATGGAGACGAAGTTGTATGCCAAGTTTTCTAAGTAAGAATTTGGGCTTGATTATGTGGCATTCCTAGGGAATGTGGTGTCTTCGTATGGGATTAAGGTAGATCCGAAGAAGGTGGAGGCGGTGCAGAGTTGGCCCAGACTGTCCTCAGCTACTGAGATCCGCAGTTTCCTCGGTTTGGCTAGGTATTATCGCCGTCTTGCGGAGGGATTTTCATCCATTTCAGCGCCCATGACCAGACTGACCCAGAAGGGTACACCTTTTATATGGACTGAGGAGTGTGAGGAGAGATTTCAGAAGCTCAAGACAGCCTTGACTACAGCTCATGTGTTGGCATTGCCTACCGATTCCGGGTCATATACAGTCTATTGTGATGCTTCGTGGATTGGCTTGGGAGCGGTGTTGATGATGGACGGTAGGGTGATTGCCTACGCGTCCAGGCAGTTGAAGGTGCATGAGAAAACTACCATGTTCATGATCTCGAGTTGGCAGCGATTGTTCACGCCCTGAAGATATGGCGTCATTATTTATATGGTGTTCCTTCTGAGATATTCACGAATCACCGGAGTTTTCAGCACATATTCAGGCAGAAGGATCTCAATTTGCGCCAAGTAGGTGGTTGGAGTTGCTAAAGGACTATGACATCACTATATTATACCACTCGGGGAAGGCCAATGTGGTGGTCGACGCCTTGAGTTGCCGGGCGGAGAGTTTGGGGAGTTTGGCATACCTTCATGCAGTTGAGAGGCCTCTAGCCTTAGATGTTCAGTCCTTAGCCAGTCAGTTCATGAGATTGAATCTTTCTGAGCCTTGCCAGGTATTAGCTTGTGTGGTTGCTCGATCTTCCCTTTATGACCGTATCAGAGAGTGCCAGTATAATGATCCCCACCTTTTGGTTCTTCAGGATAGAGTGTGAGGGGTGATGCCAGGGATGTGACCATAGGTGATGACGGGGTGATGAGGATGCAGGGCCGTATTTGTGTAACCAACGTAGATGGGCTTCGGGAGTTGATTCTTGAGGAGGCCCATAGTTCGCGGTATTCCATCCATCCGGGTACCTCGAAGATGTATCAGGATCTGAGACAGCACTATTGGTGGAAAAGGATGAAGAAGGATATAGTGGAGTTTGTAGCCAAATGTCTCAACTGTCAGCAAGTCAAATGTGAGCATCAGAGACCGGGAGGGTTACTTCAGCAGATTGAGCTTCGAGAGTGGAAGTAAGAGCGGATCACCATGGACTTTGTGGTTGGACTTCCTCCGACTTTGAGGAAGCATGATGCTATGTGGGTGATTGTGGATCGGCTGACCAAATCAGCCCATTTCATTCCTGTGCTGACTAAATATTCATCTGAGAGGTTGGCTGAGATTTATATCAGAGAGATTGTTCGCCTCCACGGTATCCCAGTATCCATCATTTAAGACAGAGGTACACAGTTCACTTCACGGTTCTGGAGAGCCGTTTCGAAGGAGTTAGGCACCAAGGTAGAGTTGAGTACAGCTTTTCACCCTCAGACGGAGAGGCAGTCCAAGCGCACGATTTAGGTTCTCGAGGATATGCTCCGTGCCTGTGTGATAGATTTTGGAGGGTCATGGGATCGATACTTTCCTCTTGCAGAGTTTGCTTATAATAACAGCTACCAGTCCAGCATTCAGATGGCGCCGTATGAGGCTTTGTATGGTAGGCGGCGCAGGTATCTAGTGGGATGGTTTGAGCCGGGCGAGGCCCGCTTGTTGGGTACAAACTTGCTTTAGGATGCCCTGGACAAGGTGAAGGTGATTCAGGAGAGGATTCGCACAGCTCAGTCCAGGCAGAAGAGTTATGCGGACTGGAAGGTTCGTGACTTGGCATTTATGGCTGATGATCGGGTTTTGCTTCGGGTATCGCCTATGAAGGGCGTCATGAGATTCAGGAAGAAGGGTAAGATTAGTCCGAGGTTCATTGGCCCTTCGAGGTGTTGCAGCAGGTTGGGGAGGTTTCTTATGAGTTGGCTTTGCCTCCAAACCTAGCAAGAGTTCATCCGGTATTCCACGTTTCCATGCTCCGGAAGTATCACGGTGATCCGACTCATGTTTTGGATTTTAGCTCAGTCCAGTTGGACAAGGATCTATCATATGTTGAGGAGCTTGTGGCTATATTCGATAGGCAGGTCAGAAAGCTCAGATCGGAGAATATTGCCACAGTTAAGGGTCAGTGGAGGGGTCATCCGGTCAAGGAGGTGACTTGGGAGACCGAGCAAGATGTGTTGAGTCAGTACATTCATCTTTTCACAGCTTTAGGTATGTTTCTATACTCGTTCGAGGATGAACAATTTTCTTAAGAGGGGGAGAATGTAACGAGTCGGTCGGTCGTTTTGAGAGTTAGTGCCCCAATCCCCTAATAACTGCTTCTCCCATGTCTATTTATGTTATTGAAACTTTTTGGAGCGTTGTGTGGTGAAATTCAGAGTGATTTTGGACACATAGTCCTTAAATGTGGATTTTAGCTTGTGAAATCAGGTCGTAGCTAGAACTGTGTGAAGACGGATATGGAATGGAATTCCGTAGACTCTGTTAGCTCCGTTGGGTGATTTTGGGGTTAGGAGCATGTTCGGAATGTGTTTTCGAGGTCGGTTGTAGATTTAGGCTTGAATTGGCGAAAGTTAGAATTTCGGCGATTTCGGCCGATAGGTGAAATCTTGATATCGGACTCGGAAAGGAATTCCGAAACTAACAGAAGGTCCGTAATGTCATTTATGACCTGTGTGCAAAATTTGAGGTCATTCGGACAAGTTTAGACGTGATTCGGCATCAGATGTGGATTCTAGAAATTTCATATGTTCTTAGGCTTGAATCTATGCATAATTCATGATTTTGATGTTATGAGGTGTGTTTTTAAGGCTCGACCAAGTTTGAATGAAGTATTAGGGTTGGTTGGTAGGTTTGGTTGAGGTCCCAGGGGCCTCGGGTGTCTTTCGGGTGTTCAAACGGGCATTTTTGGCCTAATAGCCTTAGCTGATTTTCTAGTTTTTCTGCAGCAGTATTTTATTAGATTTGGGCCACCCGGAGTCGGATACTCGTGGCAAGAGCGTGGTATTGAATTGATTAGCACAGTCAAATTAAGTGGCTTGCCTAACTCTGTGTTGGGGACTTCCCCTTAGGCATTTTTATACTGATTTTGTTACGTGGACGCCGTGTACGTGAGGTGACGAGGGCGTACACGGGTCATTGTTGCTAAAATTCCACTTTTTCTTCCATGCAATCACTCATTTTCATTCCTACATTAATATTTCCTGTCTTAACTGAGTAGTTAGCCTAAGAATAAGCATGCCTACTTGTCCTTACTTGATTTCCTCTTAATTACTACGAGTTGCACCATGCTTAGGTAGTTTTACTTTATTCTTGCCTGTTGTTTTTCCTGAACTGTTTAATTAAGTTGTATTTGACATACTTCTGCATTGCATATTTAAATTGAGACTACAGACCGAGATCCGGGAGCTTTCCCCCTGTACTGCATTGCATATTTAAATTGGGACTACGGACCGAGATCCTGGAGCTTTCCCCCTGTACTGCATTACATATTTAAATTGGGACTACGGACCAAGATCCGGGAGCTTTCCCCTTGTACTGCATTGCATATTTAAATTGGGACTATGGACGGAGATCGGTAGCTTTCCCCATGTACTGCATAGCATATTTAAATTGGGAATACGGACTGAGATCCGGGAGCTTTCCCCTTGTACTGCATTGCATATTTACTGTTAAGTTATGTTGTGCTGAGCCGAGGGCTCTCTTTCTGTTATTAATTCTTCAAGTTTCCATTAATCCTGTTTATCATTGCTTATCTATATTTCACTGTTTAAATTTATAACTGACTTGTTTTAAAACTCAGTAGATCCTCAACCTGACCTCGTTACTAATTGACTGGGGTTAGGCTTGGCACTTACTGAGTACCGAATGTGGAGTACTCACGCCCTTTCCTGCGTATGTTTTTCCCATGTGCAGATCCAAGTACCAGCACACAGCACTGTGGTTAGGAGTACCTTAGTAGCTGTTCAGAAGACCGCGAGATAATTCTGCCACGTCTGCAGAATCTCATGAGTCCCCTGCCACTCCATTATAGATATAGGAGATATATAGATATATTTTCCTTATTCCTTTGTATAGAGTTACAGTAGTTCAGATTTTGTGACTTTGTGACATTCCGGGTTTTGGGAAAGTAAAAATTGTAAATGTTGAGCGTCAAATATTTATAGTATATATTCTTCTTTACTGTTTCTATTATTGTTTTGTCTTAATTTCCGTAAATTTTAGGCTTACCTAGTCGTAGACACTAGGTGCCTTCACGAGACCGTTCGGAGGGTAATTTGGGTCGTGACAGCAGGTGTGAAATTCATGACTACAAATAATGAGATAAGTCCTATAGGCATGGTCTCTAATGCATATAAATAATCACAACAATCCTATAAGAATGATTTCTACCCGAACCCAACAAAATATATATAAAAATCCCTCCCAGCTTTTACTAATAACCCCATATCTGTTTTACAAGGATTATTATTACAGAAAAATGAAAATAAATTACATGAAAAAAATTACTATACTGTAGGGAGCCTTGGCAGGCCCAAAGTCAACCTGGAAGTCAGGCCTTCAATCAAATCTGGAGTACGCCAGCAGCTCATAATAACATAATTAGGCTTCTGGTGTGTCAAAGTTCCCAAGGTCCTTAGGGACCCCAGGCAATGCTCACACCAGAACCTTTTCATAGAAACAGATTTGTAAACCAGTTTGGAAGGCCAGCCCCAATGTGTCAGAGTTCGGAGGAGTCTCATGGACTCCTAGGCAGTGTTCACACTGGGGGGGGGGGGGGGGGGGGGAGAAGGACCCTAGATATCTAAGAGTGGGAGTTGAAATAGTATATAAAAGTAGGAAAATAACTTTAGAAAAAAAAATGTTTGAGTTGTAGAAGTGCATAGAAATAAGTTATAAGATCATAAACAAAACAGAATCAGATTGGGTGTCAATAGTCACAACAAGAGTAAGGACACTGAATTATAGGCAGAACAAGGTCACAATTAAGTCAAACGAGGTTTCACATTGCAGGAATTGACTTAGTTCATTAACTATTACTAGGAGGAATCATGCACCAAGCGAGGACATGTTGAAATTTAGAGTAAACAACCAGATGAACACATAGTGCAGGATAGGGTGATAGAAACTAAAGCATGCTAGTTTTAGAAACAGATTGACAAGTATCATGGATCAAACAGAAATATGTTGAAGTTAAATGGCTAATTAGACAGCCATACAGAGAAAGTAGCAGGAATTTAGAGCACCATTATCCTTGAAAGAAGTATACAAAAATCATGAATCAATCAGGAACATGTTAAGGTAAATTATCAACACATAAAACAGGACAGGATTTGAGGCCTGCTAGTTGAGAAATAAGTAAACAAGTGTCATGGATCAAATAGGAATATGCTAAAGTGTATTAACAATACTAACATATAGGACAGGACAAGTTAACAGGAATTAATTCATGCTGATCAAGAGCAATAAACAGGAAGGACATAGGTTCAACTACATAGCATATTGAATAGAGTATGATAAAAGAAATAGGAGCATACCAGTTAAGAAGTAGTAAACAAGAAGATGAAAGCAAGTAGAATCCAAGGGTCTAGCCTTGGATTTCAGCCGGCTAGACAGAACAGCAAAATAGAAGTAACAGGAAGACTACAATTGAGAGTGTAAGAGTAAAGTTGTGTGTGTTTCTGTGTTTTTCTATGTGTGTTCGTGTGTGTTTTTTCGTGTTTTAAAATCTGAACAATGAAAGGCTTATATAGTACATAGTAGAGTAAACCAAATAAGTCAAGGGAAATCAATTGCACACAAATAAGACATGCAACATCAATTAATCAGTCAATTAGGGCTTAACGGGAATTAATTAACAGCAAGTAAAACTTAAATTAAGGAGAGACTTTCATGGGGTAAATCAATAGACAGGATTGAGGCTAAATAAGGTAAGTAGTAAATAAATTAGAGGTCAGTCAAAACAATCAAAACCCAGAAATCAAGCCAGCAATATAATTAAGGAAGATAGTACTAGTTACGAATCACATATAAGGAAAGGATAGGTAAAACCTTTCATAGAGATATCAGTTTGAAAAGAAGCACAATTTTAGACCCTAATTAAGCACGTAAATCAATTAATTAGTTAACTTAACAGAGCCAAAGTGAACGGGCAAGAACAGTGAGATAAATAATCGAATAATGGAAAACCTTAAGCATATCGAAACACAGAGATAAAACTCAAGCAAAGCAATTAGTCGAACAGTAAAGGAGAGAGGTCGGAGTTGAGCATTTATTTTTTAAAACATTTGCAAAAACCCTATTGAGAATCAAAAACCCTAGCTTTAGGGGAAAAAATAAAATCGGTTGATAATAGTGGTAAAAACGAAAGAATCTTAAAGAAAAACTATTAAACAAACTCCAAACACTTCAGATCTCAGGAGATTTGAACCTATTTGGCCAGAAATAGTTAGGCTTGTACAAAAATAAACAGAGGTAGAAAATTCGAGTTTTAGACCGGAGATTTGAAGCCATGAAAACATGAAAGAAAAACGATGATACTTACAATCAATGGATGAATACAGATGGATTCACAAAGAGACAGAGGGATTCGAACCAGGTCTGTTCGAATCTCTTTGAGATTCCATCAAATAACATGGAAGTCGAACACCCAGTAGAGATAGGAGGCCAGATAAGGCCTAGAATCGAAGAGAAAAACCATGAATCGAAGGGGTTCAGGTGACGGTGGGCTAGGTTTAGGGAGAAGGTTGAGATAGAAGAGAGGAGGAAGGGATTTAGGGGCGGCCCTTTTTAGAAAATGATTAGGGTTTGGGGTCGTTTGGTTAATAAAAATGGAAATAATATCCTGGACCGTTGATCTCTGAGATCAACGACCAGGATTCTCTGGGGGTTGGGTGAGTTTAAAAAATTGGGTAATTGGGTTTGGTTATGGGTTAATGGGTTGATTGGGCCAGGATAGTATTGGGTTGGGTCCGAAAATTAGTTTAAAAGATTTTATTTGTTAAATACCCAATTAATTTGATAAAATAATTTATAGAAATAGCTAATAAATGATAAAAATGCTATATACTTAATATTATAAAATATAAAAGGTCATTTTCGTGTAAAATCAAGTAATTATGCATACGTGGGTTATTATTGCAGCAATTATAACCTACAAATGTAAATATAATTATGCATAAAATAATTAAAGCTTAATATAAATATAAATGATAAAATTAAGCAATAAAATTATTATAAAATCATTTGTGATGCAATTAATAATTATATAGATAATAAAATGATGAAATAAATTAATTTAAAATCCTTTAAAATTACAAAAAATTATAGAAAAATACGAATTGACGCTTATGCATTATTTTGAAAGTATATATTCATTTTGGAAATATTATAAGGAAAAATTGGGTATCAACAGTTGTTCTTCTTTACCCAGGAAGGATTAAAGAGTTGTCGGGTAAAGACATGATGACTAATTTTAACCTAATGGGGTGATTTAAAAGGTATAGGATGCACTCTGGTTTCCAAGTTGCCTACATATCCCTGGTTCTACAGGAATCAGGCTGTGTGTAGTTCTGGACCCACCGGCAAAATAGAACGAAGGAGTTATCACAAAGACGGATACAAGGTTTTGAATAGGTGAAATGGTTACGGTGAGCAGTCAGGTTTGAAATAGTATGAAGGAACTGGAGCGGGATTGCTCCTGTTAGGATAATGGTTGCTCATCAGGTCACCTACAAATTAGAAGATGTACTGCAAGCATATACGTATAAATTTGCATGAATTTAAACATGATGCAAATTCCCTTCAGACCATGAAAATTGTCTTGGACGGTTGAGGATGACGTCCTTAGACCATGATGTCCCGGGCCATGAATTGTGTTGTACGGGATTCACAGTCCATGAAATGATGTTCTCGAGCCATGAGAATAGTTCCTCTGAACCATGACACCTTTGAATAATGATGTGCAAGTTTGAGAAATCCTCAGGTCATGGCATGGTGTCTTACGGCTATGAGGATGGTGCCTTCAGACTATGACGTCTTTGGACAAGTTGGCTATATTTCAGCCCATGAGGTGCAAAGACATGATGCTAGAAGCAACAATACAAGGCTTAGTCTTGTATGAAGTTGAGGGCAGAGCTTAGCCCGAGAGAGGAGAATGCTTAGTCCCATGCAAAGAGAAAGCAATGCTTAGCCTTATACAGATAGGGAGGCAGGGCTTAGCCTCGTGCAAAGATTGAGATGGAGCTTAGTCTCACGCAAATAGAAGTCAGAGCTTAGCCTTATGCAAGGTTTGGGACAGGGCTTAGTCCCATGCAAGGATAAGGCATTGCTTAGCCTTATGCAAATGAAGGCAATGTTTAGCCTTATGCATATAGGGAGGCATGGCTTAGCCTCATGCAAAGAGAAGGTAGAGATTAGCCTTATGCAAGGTGGAGTCAATGCTTAGCCTCATGCAAATAGGGAGGCACGGCTTGGCCTCATGCAAAGTTCGGGACAAGGCTTAGTCCCAGGCAAGGAGAAGGTAGAGCTTAGCCTTATGCGAGGTGGAGGCAATGCTTAGCCTTATGCATATTTTAAGACAATTCTTAGTCTCATGCAAATATAAGGCAAAGCTTAGCCTTATGCAAATACGGAGGCAATTTTTAGCCTCATCAGACAGAGCTTAGTATCATGCAATGAATAAATAATATGTGATAGCAGAGTATTTCTTAGCTGGGAATGAGTTCGGTATCTTTGTTGTTATGAAGGTTGTGATTCCAAGGTGTGCATATTCCTTGTCCTGCATTCAAAGAAAAATGTGAGTTTTGCAATGGAAGGTTGGTTCTTGTCTTCATTTGGTTGCTTGATTTCCTCCGCTCTATCTGAAGCTCATGTTCAAATTATTGGGGCAACATTTGCTGAAGTAGAGTTTATTTCAAGCGGGCATGCATAGTTTTCAAAGACATAGTAAAATATAGTTTAGAAAATTGGTTAGATGAACCAGTAACTGTGACACGATCAGAGACATCGCCACTTCTTCTTCCATAGAATTTTGAGGGTCCTCCTCAAAATTCTGCCCCAGTTGACTAGAGAACAGTTCTGGCTGCTCTATATGCTGCGATTGGCTGAACTTGCTTCGGAATTTTGAGGGTCCTCCTAAAAATTCTGCCCCAGTTTCTAATGATGGGAAAAATAGAAATTTTATAGAATTGTGACCGAACCCACAGGGCTGCCTACGTATCCCCTTCTTAAACGAGAATCAAGCCGAGCGCCATCATATGAGGAGACATAAATAGTTTACACATAGTATCGTTTGACTGCATCTGAATTGATAGGCTTTGGCCAGAATTCTCCATCCATTTCTGCGAGTTGAGGGCTCCTCCTGTCAGTACTCTGTGAACCATTTAAGGACCTTGCCAGTTGGGAGATAATTTCCCTTTAGCTTCATCTTGATGCGGAAAGATCTTCTTTAACACCAGTTGTCCCAGTGTGAACTGTCTTGGTTTGACTCTTTTGTTGAAATCTCTAGACATTCTGTTCTGATAAAGTTGGTCGTGGCACACCGCATTCATCCTTATTTCGTCTATGAGGGCATGCTGCTCATAGCGGTTCCTTATCCATTCTACATCGCTGAGCTCAGCTTCTTGTATGATTCTCAAGGAAGGAATTTCCACTTCGGGGGGAATGATAGCCTCAGTACCATAAACCAACAGATAGGGAGTTTCCCCGGTTGATGTGCGGACTGTGGTATGGTATCCCAGTAAGGCGAATGGTAGCTTCTTGTGCCATTGTTTGTGATTTCTACCATTTTCCTCAATATCTTCTTGATGTTTTTGTTTGCAGCTTCCACGGCTCCGTTCATTTGGGGTCTATACACTGTGGAATTTTTGTGCTTGATTTTGAAAGTCTCACTTATGTCTTTCATCAGATTGCTATTGAGATTAGCGGCACTGTCAGTGATGATGGAATCTGGAACCCCAAACCGACAAAAAATTCGGTAGCGAACAAAATCCGCAACGACCTTCTTGGTTACAGCTTTGTAAGATGCAGCTTTAACCCATTTAGTGAAGTAGTCGATAGCTACTAGAATAAACGGATGCCCGTTTGAGGGGGTGGGCTCGATTGGACCAATGACATCCATTCCCCAAGCAGCAAAGGGCCAATGTGAGCTTGTTGCATTAAGCTCGTTTGGTGGTAATTTTATCATATCTGCATGTACTTGACATTGATAGAATTTATGCACATACCGGATGCAATATGTTTCCATTGTCATCCAAAAATAACTTGTCCTGAGTATCTTTTTGGCCAAGACAAAGCCGTTGATATGCGGGCTGCAGTTTCCGGCATGTATTTCCTCGAGCAGCTTAGAAGCTTCCTTTGCGTCGACACACATTAATCGTCCCATATCAGGATTTCTTCATATAGGGTTCCTCCACTCTGGAAGAAATGATTGGACAATTTCCAGAGCGTGCATTTCTGAATATGGTTTTCATGCTCCGGGTATTCTCCCTTTTCCAAATACTCCTTTATGTCGTGGAACCAAGGCTTACCGTCGTTCTCCTCTTCGACGTGAGCATAATATGCCAGCTGATTATGGATCCTTACTTCGATAGGATCGATGAAATTCTTGTCTGGATGTTGTATCATTGATGACAAAGTAGCCAATGTGTCGGCAAACTCATTCTGAATTCTGGATACATGCCGAAACTCTATCTTTGTGAACCTCTTCTTCATTTCTTGCACATGATGCAGATATGGCAATATCTTGGAATTCTTGGTAGCCCACTTTCCTACTACCTGGTGCACAAGCAAATCTGAATCGCCGATTACTAGTAGTTCCTGATGTTCATGTCAACAGCGATGTTGAGCCCTAATATGTAAGCTTCGTACTCCGCCATGTTGTTGGTGCAGGGAAATCTGAGTTTCGAAGATACCGGATAATGTTGACCAGTTTCGGATACCAAGACGGTTCCAATGCCGACTCCTTTGAAGTTTGTCGCTCCGTCAAAGAACGTTCTCCAATCGTCATAGGCTTCAGCAATGTCTTCTCCTATGAATTATACCTCTTCATCGGGAAAATACATCTTCAAGGTCTCGTATTCTCCTCCCACAGGGTTTTCAGCAAGGTGGTGTGCCAGTGCATGTCCCTTGACTACTTTCTGAGTTACATAGACGATGTCGAATTCACTCAACAAGATTTGCCATTTAGCAAGCTTGCCAGTGGGCATGGACTTTTGGAAGATGTATTTCAAAGGATCCATCCTTGATATGAGATATGTTGTATAGGAATAGAAGTAATACATCAGCTTCTGAGCTACCCAGGTCAAGGCACAGCAAGTACGTTCCAGCAGAGAGTACCGTGCTTCATAAGGTGTAAATTTCTTACTCAGGTAGCAGATGGCTTGTTCTTTTCTCCCTGTCTCATCGTGCTGCCCTAGAACGCAGCCAAAAGCTCCATCTAGCACTGCAAGGTAGAGTAGCAGTGGTCTACCTGGCTCTAGCGGGACTAAGACTGGTGGTATTGATAAGTACTCCTTTATTTTGTCAAAATATTTTTGACAATCCTCGGTACAACTAGTTGAAGCGTCCTTCTTCAACATCTTGAAAATCGGCTCACATATTACTGTGGACTGTGCTATGAAACGGCTTATGTAGTTAAGGCGTCCCAGGAAACTCATCACATATTTCTTGCTCTTTGACAGTTGTAGCTCTTGGATGGCTTTGACCTTTGAGGGATCCAATTCTATTCCCCGGCAGCTGACGATGAATCCCAATAGCTTTCCGATAGGAACCCCGAATGCACACTTTGCGGGGTTTAGCTTTAGGTTGTATTTTCGCAGTCTGTTGAAGAATTTCCTCAAGTTTGCTATGTGATCTGTGGCCTTCTTGGATTTAATGATGACATCATCCATGTATACCTCAATTTATTTGTGTATCATGTCATGAAAAATAGTAGTCATGGCCCTCATGTAGGTGGCCCCAGCATTCTTTAGGCCGAATGACATCATCTTGTAACAGTACACACCTCACGGTGTAATGAAAGTTATTTTCTCAGCATTTTCCTCGTCCATCTAGATCTGATGGTAACCGGTGAAGCAATCCACAAAATACTGGAGTTCATGCTTGGCACAATTATCGATCAAGATGTGTATATTTGGAAACGGGAAATCATCCTTTTGGCTAGCTCTGTTGAGATCCCGATAATCGACACAAACTCTAACTTTCCCATCCTTCTTCGAAAATGGCACAGTGTTGGCTATCCAAGTTGGATATTCAACTACCCTGAGGACCTTGGCTTTAATCTTCTTAGTAACCTCCTCTTTAACCTTCAGGCTCATATCAGGCTTGAATTTCCTGAGTTTCTGCTTTATGGGCAGACACATTGGATTTGTGAGCAACTTTTGGGCCATAATGGACGTTCTTAATACGGTCATATCGTCGTAAAACCACGAAAAATGTCCTCATACTCTTTCAAGAACCGAGTGTACTCCTCTTTCTCTAAGGGTGACAAGTGGATGTTGATGCGGGTCTCCTTGACGGTTTCAGAATTTCTCAAGTTAACTATCTCAGTTTCGTCCAAGTTTGACTTAGGTTTGTTCTCAAAATCCTCTACTTCTCTGACGATCTCCTCGGGTATTGCATCCTCTTCTTCTGAATCACTATCCTTTTGTTGCGTTGTCTCATTACATGTCACAATCGTTGGTTTATCAAGGTAAGAAATAGTAATGTTGTATAGATAAAGATACGAGAGAAAAGTGGTATAATAAACATCAATTCATTGAAAGCGTTAAGCAAAAGTGATTTTTTAAATAACATTTTGGAATATTGGAAATATTATTTAAAACAAAAATGCAAAAAGGGAAATCTTTTTTTCTAGAAAAGCAAAATTTAAACAATGATGTTCAGCCTTGCTACACCGGGACTCGTCGGGCCCTCGATGGTCTGACAGTTTAGTTCTTGAGGAATGATCCTCTCTCCACAACTTGGATAGTAGGGCCTTCCTCCTCCTCCTCCTCGACGATTACAGAATAGTCCCTGTCATCATATTCCAAAAACAAATTCCTTAATGTCGCCAACACTTCTTCTTCCCTTGATTCCCATATAATATCGGCCTGATGGAAGGTCTGACTTAGGTGTGGCACAGGCTTCTTAAGTGGATAGTATGGACCACGCCATGGTGGTGACCAATCGTTGTATTCCTGCCAGGTGTACTGATATCCCAACCCGAAAATGGTACCATGGCGCTTTGGCTGTATGGGTTTGGAGATGCCCTGAAGATTTTTACCAAGTCCTTTGCCGAGCTTATATCCTCTCCATGCTAGTATACTTTCTATCTTTCTACTCCACCACTTATCTTTCTCAATCGCGTTAACCCGTTCAATATGATGGTAGGTTTCTCCACCTAACCTTCTTCTATTTTCAATCACCGGGATAGTCAGACTAGTGTAAATGGGGTTGCTCCCATCTCCATGGATAATCACTTATTGGTGGTTCCACTCGAACTTCACAGCCTGATGCAAAGTTGATTCTACAGCCCTCTCAACAGTAGATTATAAGAGGTGGATATGTCCAGTACATGAAACTCAAGATCAAACCATGTAGGTCCCATCTGCAGGCAGAGGTTAGTTTCTCCAATGGTAGCTCTCTGAGACCCGTGGAATGCCTTCACATTCATAGTTCCCACTTGTATCTCATGTAGGCCTTTGCCCAACCTCTTCAATGTTGTCAATGGGCAAATTTTGAGGCTGGATCCTCCGTCAATCAGAACTCTAGCGATGAATTTGTCTTCGCATTGCACTATGATGTGCAGTGCCCTGTTGTGATTCAAACCCTCAAGTGGAAGCTCGTCCTCGTGGAAGGTGATTTTGTGGCTTTCTAGTACCTGCCCCACCATATTGGTCATTTCTCCGCCAGTGATGTCGTTGGGTACATATGCTTCACTCAACACCTACATTAGAGCATTCTTGTGTGCCTCAGAATTTTGCGACAGCGACAGGATAGATATCTGAGCGGGGGTCTTGTTCAGATGATCAACAACAGAATACTCCCTTGCTTGTACTTTGCTCCAAAGGTTGTCTGGACCAGTTTCTATGACGGGTTGTTTGTTAGAAGCTTGCTTACTGGTCTCTCCCAAATGCTCGGGCGCCCTTCCTGTTTTGGTCATTCCTTGTGCAGCGCCGGATTCTTCTGTCTTTGACTTGCCCTTTCTTCTAAACTCGGCCACATAATCGCAAGGTACAGCATTGGAACTGAAGGGTGGTGTTGATTCCACCGCTAGAGTGAAAGGTGTGACCACCTCCACTTCAAATGGAATGAGTGGTGTTTCTACTTCTAAAGGAACCGATGGGGCTATCTCAACTTCGACTGGCGGATGTACCTGCACCACAATGGGATTGAGTGTGACTGCAGGTTTCTTAGGATCATCACCTTCTCGAATAAGCCCGATTGATCCCTCGAGATCCCATTCTTCATCAGTTTTTATCACATTGACCCCTCCACCCCTATGATCTGGGAGAGGATTGTTGTGGACATTGGGTGCAGCTTCCTTCGCCTATATGACCTTACTATCATTCATGTTTGGATCTTGTCTTTCAAGGTACAACACTCGTCAATAGTGTGTCCCTTCATGCCGGAATGATATGCACAAGTTTTGTTTGGATTGGCCCATTAAGATGAATTCTCCATTTCCACAGCGGGAATATGGGTGACATAACCAGCAGCCTTTAAACTTTCGTACAACTGGTCGATGGGTTCGCAATGGTGGTGTACTTCCTGTTGATACCTAATTTTTCCCAAAATATTTTTAAAATTGCATATATACCTTCAAAATCATGCATTAATAGCAATTGTTGTTTTTCCATAATTTTTCTGCATTTTTATAAATTTGTCCAGCATTTTATTTCTAATAAATAATTACAAAATTTCATCACAAATGATTTCAAAAGTATTTCTTGATTTAATTTACAATTTATGGTCCTATTAAAACCAAATTATGCCATAAATAGCCAAATTGGCACTTTTTGGCTATAATTGCAATAACTTTGCAATTATAGCCCATGCATATAATTTTGTACTATTTTCTACCAGAAATTAGTCCTTTATATTTTTAAATACCAAATAATCATTTTTTTAATTATTTCCATGCATAGAATTCTTTTTTAATTAGCAATTATGTTATAAATTATTTCGACTAATTTAATTCGGGTATTTAACAAATGGCCCATTTCTATTTCAATTATAGCCTAAATTATAGCCAGCCCAAACACCTTATTACATTGGCCCAAAGACACCCAAGCCCAAACCTAAATCCTACCCGACCCAACACCTTTTAAATCTTGGTCGTTGATCAATTTTGATCAACGGCCCGGATTTGTTCTTGCCTTAATTAACTTAACACCACTACCCCCCAAACCCCTCCTTTTCCTCACACACCCGCCATCACACTTCATCCGTCTCTCTCAAATCCCCTCTGCCCTAACCCTAGCTTCCCCTCGTCGTTGTTTGCTCACCGTTAATAATGGTGGCTCACCACCGCTCCTAGCTCTAACGGCTCTCCTATGGCTGGGATTCTTGCTGTCTTGATGTCCTCAAGGGGACCAGTGGCCATTCACCCTCCCCTGAGTCCGTGCTTACCATTCTCAGGCCGCCATGGCATGATTGAGTAAGATATTTCTATTTTTCCTACTAGATCTATGGTTTCTAAGTCGGAATCTCTCTATCTCTGGGTTGTTCTTCTCTGAAACCATATTTTTATATCTTGACTCGTTAGATCTGTAACAGATCAAAGAGTATTTTGAGTTATTTTACTGTTTTCCATGAGAATCTTTCTGATCTTTTCAAAACGTCTCTTCGTCTCCATAACTAGGGTTTCTAAACCCTTTTTCACAATGACTTTTCCTCTGATTTTAAGTGTGATTCTATAATCTTTACTATGTTGAAGAGGTTTATTTAGGTTTTCCCTTTAACCTGATTAACTATGTTAAAACCCCTAATTTCTTAGCTTAGTTTTGGGTTCTGAGTCTGTCTACGCTGATTTGTTCGTTTGATTTGTATGCATGTCTGTTTCCCATGAATATGTTCTGAATTTCCATGATTTCTACCCCATTATGCTCATTAGGGTTTCCGATTTTTCTTCTCCCTCCCTACCTATACTATGTTTATTCTAGAAGTTTGTAGTAATTTTCTTTAATCAGTGTTATTTTGTTTGAATCCTTAATTTCCTATAATTGATACCCTTTACTGATTTCCTGTGATTGATGCCCTTTACTGATTTCCGACTTCTAAATTATTTTCTTGCCTTATTATGTGGTTGACTATGCTGTTAATTGATTCTTATGTTATTTCCTTAATTAGAACCTTATGTACCTAGCCTTAATCGCTTACTCTATACCCCTACTGTGTTTGAATTATTTCCTTAGTTATATTTCAGCCATATATGATCTCCTTCCTTATTTGTTACTTGTCTTTTAACGTTTGAAGTTAACTCCCTTAATTGAGGGAGTACTTGCACTAATTTTTACTCTAATTGATTCTTAGTTCTTCAATTACTGAACAAATTTATTCTTGCCTTATTTGCCTAGATTTCAAACTACTACATATATTGCTCTCTTCTACTCTCATTAGACTCAGACACACGAACTCACATTAGTTCACATCTCTCATACACTCAAAAGCTCTTCTGCTTTCTTTGTTACTTACTATTATTACTAAATTAGCCAAGGCTAATTATTGCACTCTCCTGCTCTTTACTTTGTGTTTACTCTCTTTACTGGTATATTCTAATTTTAAATTCAAGCTCCCAAACTAATGTGTTTCCTACTGCTTCAGTTTATCATATTCCTGATATGTTTCTGTCTGTTGTTTTGATGTTCGACATGTAACTGACTTGTTTACATTATTGCTTCACCCAGCATGTTAGCTATGTCCTACCCCTTTTAGGATCAGCATTTTTACTTCCCCTGTAGTCTGTCTCAGTGTGACTCTACTCTGTTTTTGAATGATTTTCTATTTGTTGTCCAGTTCTAGCATGCACCTATTTTTGCAAAACTGATTTATTACCCTAAGTTGTCTGATTCTATGTTTAACTATGTTCTCAGCTGTTTATTCTGGAATTCATATTGTGTTGGTACCATTAGCTATCCCCTAATCCCATAAACCCTTACAACACCTCTATGTTTCTGCCTGTTATGTGTTCACTGTACATGCCCTATGTGTCCCCAATTCCCAACTTCCCTGTGTGAAAGTCTGTTGTTGAGAAATGTTGAATCTGATTGCTATATGGTTGATCTGTTGTTTGTTTGACTACATTGTTCTTGTTCAAACTATTTTACTACTAAACAACTCCTATTTTATAAGACTTCTTCATTCCACTGAGTCTTTTCAATACTGTTTTATACCAAAGTATTTTCAAAAACTATGTCAAGCACTCTCACTCTACTCTTAGGTCCTTAAGTTCTGCCCCTCCAGTGTGTGACTGCTTTGGGATTCCTGTGAGATCCCTCTGAACTCTGATGCACTGGAGCTGGCTCTTCCACACTGCACTTACTAAATTCTGGTTATGAAATCTGGGTGTGAGCACTGCCCGGGATCCTTGAGGTCCTTAGGGAATTATGACACACCCGGACATGAGAAAGGCTATGACTTTGGCATATGAGGCTATGGACAATTTGGTACATTTGGGCCTACTTCATGCTCCCTATAGTTTAACTTCTTCTTTTCCTTTATCTATTTATGCAATTTATTCAGCTGGTCTGTAATAATTATTTGTAAACAGATATTGGGGTTGGCTAGTGAAATGGGAAGGGTAGTTATATATTCTATCATTGGGTAGAAATCATGCCATGGGATTTTACATTCCCTATATCTGCATTAGAATCCATGCTTAGGACCAACATATTCATTCAAACCATGCCAAAAATGCATTAGATATCATGTCTTTAAGGATTTTCATGTTTACTGCTTCAACGCACAACATGTCCTTAATTTATGCTTATTCCTACCACTTAGAAATCCTTCTCCTAGGATAATAAAGTTAATATAAAACTGTTACTCCTGTACATTCAAAATCATGTTTTCAATCATCATGTAACTCTTTGGATACCATGCTCTAGGACTCTGTTGCATTTGCTTAACCACACCTAGTTTAAACTACTGATTCATGAAAAGGTATAACACAATCTCACATATGATTATCCTGTTTTAGCTAAAACTGGTAACAATCCCTGCATTTTCGTAACACCTAGAACAGCATGCTTTTAGGTAAAATAACTTCTGAATTGTCTAAAGGTTAACAGTCTTAAAAATCAGTAGGCAAACTGATTAGGCCCCTGCTTCTGAGTTTATAAAAAATAAAGCTGCATATTTATGTGCATGGGTACTCACTTAGAATCCTGCTTAGTCTAATAAAACATCTTCTTGTTTGTGTTTGAGAGGTGTTGATTATGTGCATTACTTGTGGAGGTAAATCTGGGCCTCATAACTGCTTTCCTGCATTTATCTGATTAATCCTATTTGTTCTTGCATGTCGCTTAGAATTTATCCTTTCAAAACCTTAGGGGTCTGTCTAGAACTACCTATATCTAGAGGTCCTAAATTCCTCCAGGACCACAAGGAAGGGACGGGTAACAGCACGCATAGAGATCATTAAATAAACTCGCTTAATAACCGTTAAGGGGTGGGGTAAAGGGTAGATATGGATATGATGACCGGTGCACTAATTCCATCTGTATCCCCTCACTGAGGAGTGATTACCGGGCATTGCATTGATGTGATCCTATAGGATAAACAACTTAGGGCTCCCTTATCCCCTACATATGTGTGCTTAGACCATAAATCTTTCAAATCTTTATCACATATGTGTGCTTAGACTGCGAATCTTTTCAAACCATTACTTGTTCCCATGTGTATACTTTGACTACCTATTTGCTACTTGCTTAAATTCACAAAGTTCGTTTGGCCAGGAACCACAGTTATGGACTTTGAGGGGTGCCTAACACCTTCCCCTTGGATTAATTTCAAGCCCTAACGCACCTTAATTCGTTAGGTGGCGACTCTTCAAATCCTTCACATCCCTTATCCCAAAAGTAAATGAGTTGTCCCAATAACGTCAAAAACCCTGACCGATCCGAAAGGAGAGGAAAGAGGGGGGCACGACACTACCTGGGTTAGTTGCGGTCAAACTTAGGCCTGGGTTTTTGGTAGTTTGTACGATTTAGAGGTGACTGATAATAGTATGGTTAGGTGTTATAGGTGTGGTAGGCGGTAGCGGGTTGAGAATATCTAGGAGGCGTAGGTTGGTATGCGGGTGGAGGTGTTTGGTATGTAAGTGGAGGGGTCTGATATACAAATGGAGTCTTGGGTCCTTGGGCAACCATTATTGTTCCCACGTCTTTCTTCTTCAATACACCACTTGATTGCAATGCTTTATTCGTGGCCTGTAGGGCCTCGAAATTTGTCACCATCCCGCTTTTAATACGTTCTTCAATCCTTTCTCCGAGTTTGATGATACCGGAGAACTTATGGTTCTCAATAACCATTAGCCTTTCATAATACTGTGGATCTTGTGCCCTGAAAAAGAACTTGTTCATCTGTTCCTCGTCTAATGTTGGTCTAACCGTGGTTGCTTCCGACCTCCACCGAGTAGCATACATGCTGAAAATCTCAGTTGGCTTCTTCTTTAAGTTCTGGATATAGAAGACATCCGGCGCATTCTCCGTATTAAATCTGAACTTGTCCATGAAGTCGGACGCCATACTCACCCAATTAGCGNCAAATCCTTTCATCATTTCCAACCCCTACGAGCTTGTCACAGTAGGTTCTCAAATGTACCTTTGGGTCACCCGTTCCATCGAACATTTTGAACTTAGGAGGCTTGTAACCCTCCAGCAGTTCCACATCTAGCTGAATGCACAAATCCTCATAATTCAAACCTTCGATTCCTTTGCCTCCCTCAACACCCTGAACTTGGCTTGTGAGTTTCTTGAGGTCCTCTGCCATGTTCTTAATGATCAGGTCCTTCTCGACAGATTCTGGTGTGTATGAGATTGGTTGAGTAGAGTGTGGTAAGGTTTCCACGCATATGGGGTTGTTTTGGTGAAAGCCAGGTGTTTGGGTATAGTGGTGATCATTGGTTGAATTTTGGGGATCGGGGATGGGCTGTGGGGTATTTTGAGGAGTGTGGTAAGTGGTTTGCGGATATTGAGTCGAGAGATGATGATGTTAAGGAGGTGTAGGTATGGGTAAATGATTTTGAGGAGGGGTTGTATATTGGTGGGGTGTGGGAGGATTCTGCGAGCGTTGGTTGGGTGTGTTCTGAGGAGGTACTAGGTTTTGGGAATTTGGATGGTTGATATCTGGGACATTTACTATGGGGGAGAGGTTTTCCAAGTTACGGACCTGCTCAAGCTCACCTTGTAGTTCAAATATTTTCTTTTCAAGCCAAAAAACCAAGTCATTTGGTGCCGGAGTACTCTGACCATCAGAAGTTTCCGCATTCTCGACATGTGTGGTGTTGTCGTCACTCATATTATCCATCTTAGCTTTCCCTTTGCCTTTCGGTACACTTGGAGGAGGAGAAGGTGGAGGGCCCCTGGATCTGGTATGATAAGCTGATGATGCCAGTATGCGTGAACCAACCTTGGGGAATGGGAAAAATAAAAAATCAAAGAAAAACAAAGGTAACCAAGTCAGTAAGGGTTCCAAAAAGAGTATTTTCAATATATAAACACATAGTGCGGGAATTTAAATTCGCGTCCTAATTTGGGAGCCTCGTTGTGCCCGAGGTAGGCCTAGCGACAAGTTGATTTGGAGAATTTTAGTGCCAATAATTGCCTCATTTAATTAATGTAAAAGTAGATGAATCTAAAATGACACTAAATAAGATAAGTCATTAATGGCACTCGGCCTTATTACATTTGAAAAAGCAGGTAAATCTAATCTACTTAGTCCCAGAAGGACCTTCTCTAGGCTTGATCTTCTTGGCTCAGTCGATCAGGTTCACTAGGTCGTGCATGCCCAACAGCAAGTATACTCTCGCTAGATGTCCTCCTTTGCTTCCCTCATCATTCTGACAATCGGCGACTCTTTTCCTCGTCTTCCCCTCCAGCTCCATCAGACCCTGCTCCAAATATTCTATTCTTTCATTAGATTTGATAGCTCTTTACCTCCATTCATTGATCAGTTCCATATCAGTCTTGTGTTTCTCCAGATGCTCGGCCTCGGACTCATGAACCCTTTTGCGTAGTTTATTGTATTTCACTTGGGCTTCAGCAACTTTGTATATGACCCTGTTTCCCCGACCGATTCCCGGCTCAACTATCCCTGTTATGTTGTATCCCAACCATGATAGGTAAAAGCGTACATTCCCTGTGTAGTACCTGTTTGGCTCGATGGTGTCTCTTTTCACAATATTCACTAGGTTCCACATATGTTGAGCTTCACATTTGTACAGGATGTCGTCATCCTAAAAATCTGCCCTGTAATGACTCATTTTAGAAACTCGCGGTATGACTTTCTTCCTACCTGCCTGTCTCGTAACCCTGATGGGAACGTAAGGGTATATTCCCCTTAACCCGATCAACACCAGGTTTAGAGCATCCATAGATTTGATGATGAACTTACTGGTAGGGAACCATTCATTGAACCTGGTCCTCAGTCAAATTGTCAAGAAACTGTGCCCATTCTGTAGCATTTTCTGGTTGAGCAAACCTGTCTGGGATGTAAGTCATTCTCTTAGGGTGATGAAGGCTATATGATCATTCCACACCCTCCGTGGAAACTCTTGACGATATTGACCCCTTTGGAGATGCTCTAATAACCAAACCTGTAGAAGCAGATTACAACCCTCAAAGTATTTGAACCCCTTCTGGCAACGGTCCAAGGCTCGGTAGATGTCAGCTATGATCATAGGGACAATGGTATATGTTTTCCCCTTGATCCCCTCCATTATGGTTTTGGCTACCATAGCCAGTCTAGTGTGAATCCTGTCTCCTTTGCTTGGAAATACTATCATACCCAGGAAGCAAACAACGAACACAAAAACCCTGCGGTAAATATGACCCAAGGAAGTGATAGAGAATTCATCATGGAAGATACGATAGGATTTGCTATGACCATATCGTTCGTATAGGTAGTCAAAGGGTATGTAAGACTCCTTCAGGCACTCCAAATCATTGTTCTTTTTCAAACCCATCATTTTTAGAAACCCCTTAGCGGTACGATTTTCTGGTACCAATAAACTAGGACTGTCCCAAGGTAATCCAGCGAATCCTCCTATCTCCTCCAAGAGAGGAGTCATTTCTATGTTGCCAAAACAGAACACAGACCTTTCTCCATCCCAAAACATAATGGTT
The DNA here is from genome assembly GCA_005239525.1 of Nicotiana knightiana. Lineage (NCBI taxonomy): Eukaryota > Viridiplantae > Streptophyta > Magnoliopsida > Solanales > Solanaceae > Nicotiana > Nicotiana knightiana. Next base: position 9,956 of record ML398356.1, on the reverse strand, counting down.
TCCTCAATCAACATATTGTTTAGTTGGATATCCAGTAAAGAGGGTAAGTTTTCGAGGACCCTTTTCACATGGTCCTTGTCACTTGGCGAAAGGTCCTCCCACCAATCCAACAAAATGTTGGTATTCTTTGGACCATGCCGAACCTGGGGACTTCGTGCCTCATTTTCTACAAAACAAATATGGTTAGGCCCTTTCCCCCTCCTAATTCGACTATTTATACATCAATGATTATCATACTGGCACTTATTTCTCCAAAATTAATGCACAGAATCGTGGTTGCGTCCGTAGGGATTATGGAAACCCTAATGGACTTTTGGACAAGGTTTGTCTTAAAGGTTATTATGTGGACAACATATTAATCTGGCTTGGTTTGACCATGATGCATGTACATAATCAGAGTAAGGTTTCTATAGAGGTCTAGAACACAAGGAGACAAGCCAGTTTCTGTAGTAAAGGAAATCATAAATGCTTGAAAATAGACAATTAAATTCACATAAAGGGGAAAGGGAAAGGGTGCACACGTATTAGCAGAATAAAGCATGCTTAAGACTAATTCACAAAAGCAAGTTTGTCATGTAAGAGCCTAATTATCCCCAGCAGAGTCGCCATGCTGTCGCGCCCCCCTTTTCTCGCGAAGTCGGTGTTTCGACATTTTGGGACAACTCCTTTTCTTTTGGGACGGGGTATGGGATTTGAAGAGTCGCCACCTGACGGATTAAGGTGCGTTAGGTCACCTAAAGCAAACAACTCATAAATCAGTTTACATCACCAGAGATTGGGTAAGGGACCGAAATTACCTTGAGGGGAATGTGTTAGGCACCCCTCGAGGTCCACAACAGTGGGTCCCAGCCAAATAGAGATTACTTTAAAATGGAAATTAAAGGGGTCCTAGATTTATTAGCCTATAGGATCACTTCTATGCAATACTCGGTAACCTTCCTCAAATAGAGGTGTTACGTGTAGCATTAGCGTGCAGGTCATCATCTCCTTTACTACCCAGTTACCCTTCCCTTTATTAATTATTACCTAAGCGTTCAAATAGTATCCAGTGCGTACCTTATGTGTGCACTACCCGTCCCTTACCTATGGCCCTGGAGGTGTTTAGGACCTCTATATTAAGGTGGTTCTAGACTCACCTATGTTTCTTAAAAGGAGAAAACTAAGTGACAAACAAAAATCAATTAATACTGTCAAAACTAAGTGACAAACAAAAATCAATTAAGACTGTCACATAAGGAGCAATTAAGTGGGCTCATGTTTACCTCCACAAATAGGCAAACAAATGCACGTTATTCAAAAAAGCAATTTTTAATGATTTTGGATCCTATAGGTAGGATATCTAAATGAGCATAAACAGAATATATAGAAGTTTTATTAAGGTGAGGCAGTGAGTACCTATAAGTTTGCCTACTGATTGAATCTGGGCACGTTTACAAGCAGCCAAACAAACACAGTTTTAAAACTCGGGATTTTAATTACCCTGCAGGCTTGCCTAAGTGATAACTGGGCAGAATCCTATGGACATGATATCTAAGCGTTAATCAGAAAATAAATATAAACTAGAGACTGATTTTAACGGGCAGATTTCGTCTTTTTAGATCCTATAGGCATGCTTTCTATGTGTTGAAACTAATTACAAGCATTATTTCCTATAGACATGATATCTAAACACATAAACTGATTTTTGCACTTACTTCCTATAGGCATGATGTTTAAGTGTCAAGACTGATTTAACACTTATTTCCTATGGGCATGATATCTAAGTGAGCGGAGATGTTAACAGAATATTAGACGAGTTTGATAATTCCCAAAGAAGATCCTACATGCATGGTTTCTAATACACATTGAGACTTGAGAATATGCATAAACATGGATTTTGATGCAAAATTGATGAAACGTCCTATAACAGGATTTCTAGGATGCAGGTGTGAAATTCAGGACTACAAATAATGAGATAAGTCCTATAGGCATGGTCTCTAATGCATATAAATAATCGCAAAAATCCTATAGGCATGATTTCTACCCGAACCCAAAAATATATTTATAAAAATCCCTCCCAGCTTTTACTAATAACCCCATATCTGTTTTACAAGGATTATTATTACAGACCAGTGCAAATGAATTACATGATAAAAATCGCTACACTATAGGTGTGAACATCCAATTTTTGCCCCGCGTGGAAATTACTCCTAAAAATTATCCAAAAATAATTTTTTAGGAGTTTTTCTCTATTTAGTTGCATTTCATGTAGGTTTAATATTTTAAAATTATACAAAAATCACAAAAAATTGTCACATTTTTCATTGCATGTCATCTTAGGTTTAATTTGAATTTTAGAAATTAATTACTCTTAATTGATAGATTAATATATAAAAATCACAAAAAATATTCATTAGCATTAATCAACTAGTTAAAGTGCTAATTAGTCTTTCTGCAAAATAAATTCAATTAGTAGTAGGGTGGCCATTTTTGAAAGAACAATTTGGCCTTTATTTCAAATTGCCCCAATTTTAGGGCCCAAAATCCCAGGCCCAACCAAATCCCCCTCTTTAAAAACCCCATTTTCCTAAACGTAGACCTAATCCCTAGAGAGACCCCCTGAGCGCCGTGACCCTCCTTTCTTCCTCCCCATTCTCACCCAAAAACAGACCTAATGAGAAACCCCCCAACCTTCCAAAAAAGGACAAAAACGGCGCACTCCCCTTCTTCTTCTCCATTCCCTCTGCATTTTCTTCACAGATCCCTCACACACATTTGGAGACATAATTCAAAGCTCCCTCCTTAAACAACGGCGGAAAGAACCCCCTTCCCTTTGAGAAAAATCGAGTCCCCTTCACCATCTCTCTCACTCTCTAGTCTTCAACACACAAAGAAGAATCAGATGCCTCATATATGAGAACATACCTCCCCTGCTCTCTTAAAAGAAAAGATCGACAACCAACTCCTCACTTTCATACACACACGATAAACTCCGCTCCTAAGATTCTGAAATCTAGTAATTTCAATAGCTTCAAAAACAAAGAGAAATTAACAAAAACTTAACCACAAAGGATTTTTAAATCTGGTCCAGTTTTAATTCTTCTGCCGCAATCTATGGACTTCAAAGTGATCTAACTCTCAAATTGCTGCCGAGTGCTGCTGATTCACTTCATCGCTGAACTCCGAACCTGCTGATTTTCTTAGCCCGTATTTGGCAAATTCTGATCATTTATTTTTCATCCTAGATACATTATCTCAAACCTGTACTTTCTCTTTGATTGGCGATGAATTTCTAGACTTCTTTCTAGCTCATTTGTTACAATTTGTTGAATCTGTTGCCTCAATTTCGTTTGAGCATAAGTGGATTATCCAAAAGTTTAGTAGAGATGTGATACTCGTTTATTGGAATCTGATCTCATGACAATTTTTGTGAGTTTGATTCAAATGGGTGTTGCAACGTTTGGTTTAGCTAATTCTTAGAACGGGCTATAGATCTAATAATATTCGTGAAATAAGTTCTATGATTTGTTGAATAATCCGTGAATATCAACTGTTATTTTTTAGGTGAAGCTGAAAAATGAGGATTCAATGTATGAATATTAAAAGCTGACGTTAATTTCCTTAATAGCTGCTTGATTTTTTTTACCGGATAAATGTGTCAAATGTGCGATTTGTAGAACAATAATTCCATTTTTTTTTGGGGTGTTCGAATTGTTTTGCTTGATTTCTCTTGTTTCTTTTTCTTATACTGATATTTGTCGTTTTGTTCACTGTTGATCCCATACGAAATTTTAAGTGTTCATTTAATTTCATTACTTGTCATATTATCTTATTTCATGTTAGATATTAGTTTTTTTGGGATGCATCAATGTTGTAAATCATCTGTTTGGTTTAATTGAGCTAGCAGATGATGTAGATTTGTTTTGGCTGATTAGTTTCATAAAGATAAAATAGTAATGAGAGAAATAAGGCACTATTAGTAATAAATCATCGTGGCTATGGGTACGGCTCCCGTGGCATAGTCATGATACATAAATCTCAACTCGGGTGTGGCAACTCATGCCCCCGATCCTAACCTCAAACAATAATAAAATCACACGTATCAATCGCGGATGCATTTCATGTGACGCGGTTGTGATGTGTCCAAAAATAACAAGTGCACGCCATTGTGACTTGTCCCAAGATAAATCCATAAAATATCAAAAAATGATTTATAGACACATCCCATAAGCTAAAATACCTCTTTTAGGTAAATATTCCAAAACTCAGAGAATAATTGAATATCGCCTCAAATAGGCATTTTTAATCGTCATGACCATAGTCATGACCATATAATCTACACTCGGGTGCGACAACTCATGTCCCGACTAACTCGAAACAATAATAAAAATCACATGTTGTAATTGCGGGTGCATTTCATGTGGCGCAATTACAATGTGTCCAAAAATAAACAAGTGCACGCCAATGTGTCCAAAAATAAACAAGTGCACGTCATCGTGACTTGTTTCAAGATAAATCCATAAACACTAAAAGCGGTTAAATGCATAATAGGCTAAAATACGTAAATAATCAGATAACTCAGGCCAAATATTAATAGTTAAGCGACCGTGCTAGAACCACGGAATTAGGGAATGCCTAATTCCTTCTCCTGAGTTAACAGAATTCCTTACTCGGATTTCTGGTCACAGACAACTCCAAACAGAGTCTAAAATTCCTCGTTTGGGATTTCAATAAACGGTGTCCCGGAACATCGTCAAAAATCCAGGTGGCGACTCTGAAAAACAATAATAAACCCCAAAAGCGAATAATGTCACTTAAATTGGAAAAACTCCCTTATTACCCTTGCGGTGAAAAAGGAGGTGTGACAGCTCTGGAGACTCTGTTGGGGATTAAAACCCTGAATCTATGGTTCAGGGTTAAGAATTCGAGCGTAGAATAGCTGTTATGTTTGGCTTTCATGATTATCTGATTTTTACGTGTTTGAGTCTAATGTGCTAAATGTCATTTTTTTTTACCGCCTTGATATTGTGTGAACTGTATATGAACTGTCACGAAACCCTTCTTCTCTCTGAGTCTTCTAAATCTTCTGGGAAGTGTGCGCTTCACCTTGCTTCTTTTCTGTTAGAGTCATATCAAATTTTAGAACGAGGTTCGGACAAGTTGCAAAGCCGGTGAAGCTTCTGTATTCCTGGTACGCTGCCCCCCCCCCCTCGAGTTTTCCGCTCGGGTAAGACAGGTCCAGAACAATACACCCCAAGGTTCAAACCTAGAATGACATAGCCTTATGCCGGATCCCTAGTAGGAACGTTTGTTTGCATCATGTGCATTTGACTTTGGGGACTCAACACAGGGGTTGGGTCCGTCTAGGACAGGTGTACCCAATTTAAAAGACCATCCTGATGCATCTTACGTGCTACTTGCATATCTGTTTGTTTCGGCTTGTATGTTTTGACTGGCTTCTGAAATAGGGAAAGAAAAAAAAGAAAAAAAAAAGAAGGAAAAAATCAGGAAAAAAAAAAACACAAGAGTGAGAGGTAGGTATTTGAAAATTTTGAAACTCTGCCAAAATTTCAAAAAAAAAAAAAAGAAAGAAAATAAGCCAATGTTTGAAAAAAGTCATGTTTCCCCTGTTCTGTCAAAATTGGCAGAACTACGCGGGTCTGATTCTCATCGGATGTGAGATACGTAGGCAAACCTCATCCGTTCTGGCCCCCAATTTTAAAAAAAAAATATATCCCCAAAAATATTTTTTACCTTTTTATTTTCCCCAAATTTTCAAAACCCAAAAAAAAAATATTTCTTACTTCCTTCTGTAGAAGAGTCTTTCTTTGAGACCCCAATTTTCAAAAATCCAAAAAAAAGAAAATTCCTTTAATTCCTTTTTAGAAGTCTTTCTTTAGAAAATCCCAAATAATAAAAATTTAAAACCAAAATATTTTCTTTCGTTTTAGAAGTCTTTCATTTGAAAAGAAAAGAAAAGAAAATCAAAATCCAAAAAATATTTTCTACCTTTTTTTAGAAGACTTTTTCCAAAAAATCCAAAAAAAAAATTAAATAAAAAATTCAAAAAATATTTTCTTTCTTCTTTAGAGGTCTTTCTTTCAAAAAATTTAGAAAAAACAAATAAAAAAAAACAAAATATAAAATCCAAAAATATTTTCATTCTTCTTTCGAAAATTGAAAAGAAAATTCAAGATTCAAATCAGTTTTATTTTACGTTTGAAGTATTTCTTTCATAATTTCAAAATAAAAGTCCAAAAATCAAAAAGTATTTCCTTTCTTCTTAAGAAGTTTTTCTTTCGAAAAAAAAATCGAAATTAAAAAAAAAATACTCTTTCTTCTTTATAAATTTTTCTTTCGGAAATTTAAAAAAAAAAACAATCAAAATCCAAAAAAAGAGAATTAGTTTATTTTCTTTATTTCTGATCCTCCCGAACTACGCAAGATCTGATTCATGCGGTGTCATGATACGTAGGCAATCCTCATCGGATTCGATCATAGCTAAAAAAGAATTAAAGAGAGAGTGAAAAAATGAGAGAAAGGAAGAAAAAGAAAAAAGAGATTAAAAAAAGAGCGTTTATTCTAACATGCTTGTTGTTTTGAAATAAAAACTAGCCAAAGGTGGTCGATTTGTTGGTTTGCGATGGCAAGTCACAAAATAATCCAGGATCTCTCAGAAATAAAAGCATTTTCTCATCCGAAGGAACAAGAACCACTATTGTTGATCCAACTAAGGTCACGAAAAGACAAGTAGGCAAGTTGGTGATAAAATAGAGGCAAATGTTGGCCGACTTCTACCAGTTTTGAGCAACAGGATATGCTTTGCTCGGGATGATTTGATGATGGGGAGACACGAGAAGTCGTCCAAGTTTCTTTGGAAAATTAGTTGTTGTGAAAATTTTCATGTTGTCAATCCTGAAATCCAACAGCCAATATGGGGAACAGTTTGATCAAAAGTCAAAATTTGAGTGCTGAATCCAAAGCAATAAAAATGGTTGAATGCCATAGTAATGCCAATGTGCAAGTCCGTGACTAGAGGTCGCTTAGCAACTGGAAAGTCACTTCTCTTTTAGCCATGGTAGCTTATTTTGACTTCCTTTCTTCTTCTTTTTGTGCTATCGGACCCTTCTATCCTTTATTCAATAAAAAAACAAAAACAAAAAGAGCAGTCAGTCATTTGTGTCTGTTTTGTGCATAGTTCTTTTCATGCTAGTTCTAGTGACATGACATGCATGCGAAAATTTTGGCCAGATCTTAAAAAACTGATTTAGTCTTGAATGAGATAAGTGAGAAAGAGACACTTTTGAGGCTAAATAAAGAGTTGAAATACTTTGGAATTAAGGTCGAGTAAAATTGACCTTCAAATCATTGTGAAGATCGGGCTTGAGGATGTTTAATCAATTGAGGCTTGGTTGAAAGTTTGACATTAAAGGATAGAAAGAGTCTTTCGACCGCGACACACCAAGAAAATTGATATGTTCATCAATGATGTGATCGCAAAAAGAAAATATGTTTTGGCGTTTCTCGAGGCGGGAGGCTCTTTTTCTGCTACCCAAACACTTTATACCCTTTGTTACCCCTTTTGGACCTGTGTTATTTTATTTGACCACCCTCTCTTGGAATCAAGTTTAGAGTCAAAAGTCCAAAAAAAAGAGAGATGAAAAGGGAAAAAAAACAAAAAAAAAAATAAAAATAAAGAAACGTCCATGCCCCAAGAGTACAAACCGGGGCAACCCTTAGAAAGTTCAAATGAAAAAAAAAAGAGAATAAAAGAACAGTCTGAGATCTATGCCCTAAAAAAGAGAAGCTGGGGTAATTTGTTTTGAAAAAGAAAAGAGAAAGAAAGAAATATGAGAAAGAAAAACAAGAGAAAAAGAAAGAAAAATGAAAAATAGTTAGGTCAGATGTTTGAACTACGTTAGACCTGATTCCTAAAAAAAGAGGATACGTAGGCAGCCTTACACGGTTCGGTCCAACCAAATAAGAATTCAGGAAAAGAAAAAAAAATTCAGAAAAATCCCCAGTAGCTAAAACTGGGGCAGAAATTTTATTTCACTTTTAAAAGAGTCGATTTCAAGAGTTGTAAATATATAACCTCCTCATTATGAGTCTACTTTAAGCCTTCATGCCGACTCTCCTTTCCAACCCTATCCAAAAATTTTCCAAATAAAGACCTCCTAATATGCCTTCAAGAATGCCAAGAGAAGCATGCAATGAGCAACAGTTATCACGCGACATATATAACACTGCCAGTTGCTCACCCAAGAAAGCATGGAATGAGCAACGGTTGTCACGCGACATAGAACACTGTCAAGTTGCTCACAAAATAAAAAAAAGAGAATAAAATAAAATGAGAGAGTCTTACTAGTGAAAACCCTCACGGGCACAGTACGGCGATGGTAAGTAGGGAAAACAAATGAGAGAGGCTTGTTGGTGAAAACCCCTCGGGGCACCACTGGCCGAAAGTGAGTCGCGAAGCCGATGCGAAGAATTGGCACGAACAATTCCGACCTCAAAGGTCATAATAATGGTAAAAGGAAAGATTGAATTAGTTTGATAGATCGGCCGTTAAGTCCAAAATGCATGTCATGATCAATAAGGCTAGTTACCGCAAAATAAAAATAAAAATAAAAAAAAACTCTTCCTTCTGTCCTTCCGACAGGGGCATTGTTTGTTAATACTTGCTTCTTTGAATCATTGTGTCCTTCACTCTAAGTCAGTCCTTGTCAAAACAAGCAAGAAAAGATTTCAAAATCTGCTATCAGCTTTTCAGTTGCACAAAAGTGAATTTGGCCAGCAATTCAATGTTACAGTCAATATGCATTGAGGATTCATGCAGAGGCTTCCCCCCAAAAGACCCTTGTCAGCCTACTTGGCGCAAGCAAAGATAACTGGTGATTCCCTCTGACAATCAAATTGCTCCAAAAGTCAAGAAGCCATTCAAGATATCAGAAAATGTCGCCTAAGCAAAGATCTCCTGTTGGGATAAGTCTGACTGAGCCACAAATACAAATGGTACTGGGTCTAAAAACAATCAGGGTTGATGCAGAGCAAAAAAGTCTCTTGAAACTGACTCAGGCTGATTGAGCAAAAGCCAAACTGCCCAGGACTCAAGGCCACAAACCGACCACCACTTTTTAAAAACTGACAAAATTTCTTTGTTTGAAACAGGAACAAAGTGCAACGAAAGTGATTCAAAAAAAAAAGATCCGAAAAAGGAAAGTTTCTCAAATCTTTACCTTTATTTGTCTTGCTAGTGTACATAAAATGTTGCCATCTCTCTTCACATTTTTCCTCCTAGGATAAAAAGTCCTAGTCTGATGCATTTTCTTCCAATAAAAATCTTAGTCTGATGATTTTTTCTCCTAAGATAAGAAAACCTAGTCTGATGAATCTTTCTCCAAGGATAGAAATCTTAGACTGATGAATCTTTCTCCTAAGATAAGAACACCTAGTCTGATGAATCTTTCTCCTAGGATAAAAATCTTAGTCTGATGAATCTTTCTCCTAAGATAAAAAACCTAGTCTGATGAACTTTCTCTTAGGATAAAAATCTTAGTCTGATGAATCTTTCTCCTAAGATACCAAAAAAAATAAGAGACCTAGTCTGATGAATTTTCCCCTAGGATCAAAATCTTAGTCTTATGAATCTTTCTCCTAAGATAACAAAATAGACCTAGTCTGATGAACTCTCTCCTAGGATCAAAATCTAAGTCTGATGAATCTTTATCCTATGATAACAAATAAAAAGACCTAGTCTGATGAATTTTCTCCTAGGATCAAAATCTTAGCCTGATGAATCTTTCTCCTGAGATAACAAAAAGAGACCTAGTCTGATGAACCTTCTCCTAGGATCAAAGTATTAGTTTGATGAATCTTTCTCCTAATATAACAACAAAAACAAAGACCTCGTCTGATGAATTTTCTCCTAGGAACAAAATCTTAGTCTGACGAATCTTTCTCCTAAGATAGAAGAC
>MDKJ01072844.1:0-17902 GCA_005239525.1 Nicotiana knightiana | reverse complement strand
ATCCTCCAAAATCTGAATAGTACGCTCCGACTGCCCGTCGGTCTGAGGATGAAACGATGTGCTTAACTAGACATGAGTACCCAACTCTCTCTGTATGGCTCTCCAAAACTAAGATGCGAACCGAGTACCTCTATCAGAAATGATAGAAACTTGAACCCCATGCAATCGGACAATCTTCCTGATATAAATCTCAGCTAACCGCTCCGAAGAATAAGCAGTACCAATAGGAATAGAGTGCACGGACTTGGTCAGTTGATCCATAATAACCCATATAGCATCAAACCTCCTCGAAGTCCGTGGGAGCCCAACTACAAAGTCCATGGTGATCCGCTCCCACTTCCACTCCGGAATATCAAATCTCTGAAGCAATCCACCTTGTCTCTGGTGCTCATACTTGACCTGCTGACAGTTGAGACACCGAGACACAAACTCAACAATATCTTTCTTCATCCGCCTCCACCAATAATGCTGTCGCAGATCCTGATACATCTTCGCGGCACCCGGATGGATGGAATACTGCGAACTATAGGCCTCAGCTAGAATCGAATCACGAAACCCATATACATTGGGCACGCAAATCCGGCCCTACATCCTCATGACCCCGTCATCACCAATAACCACATCCCTGTCATCACTGCGATGGATCATGTCCTGAAGAACAAGCAAATATGGATCATCATACTGGCGTGCTCTAATCTTATCATAAAGAGAAGACCTGGAGGCTACACAAGCCAATACCTGCGGAGGTGCTGATAGATCCAATCTCACCAACTGACCTGCTAAAGCCTGAACATCAAGTGCTAATGGTCGCTCTGATACTGGAAGGTAGGCTAGACTCCCCAAACTCTCCGCCCTACAACTCAGGGCATCGGCGTCCACATTGGCCTTCCCCGGATGATATAAAATAGTGAGGTCATAATCCTTGAGAAGCTCCAACCACCTCCTCTGACGCAAATTTAGATCCTTCTGCTTAAGCAGATGCTACAAACTACGGTGATCAGTGAAAATCTCACAATGCACTCCATACAAATAATGACGCCAAATCTTTAAGGCGTGAACAATAGCTGCTAGCTCAAGATCATGCACTGGATAATTCTTCTCGTGCACCTTCAACTATCTGGACGCGTAGGCAATCACCTTACCATCCTACATCAAAACCGCTCCAAGGCCTACTCTTGAGGCATCACAGTAAACTGTATAAGAACCTGACCCCATAGGCAAAATCAATACTGGAGCTGTATTCAAAGCTGACTTAAGCTTCTGAAAGATCTCCTCACACTCCTCAGTCCATCTGAACTGAGCACCCTTCTGGGACAGTCTAGTCATAGGTGCTGCAATAGATGAAAATCCCTCTACGAAACGGCAGTAGTACCCTGCCAAACCAAGGAAACTACGAATCTCAGTAGCTGATGATGGTCTAGGCCAACTCTGCACCGCCTCTACCTTCTTCGGATCAACCTGAATACCCTCACTGGACACCACGTTCCCCAAGAATGCTACTAAATCAAGCCAGAACTCACACTTCGAAAATTTTGCATATAATCTCTTCTCTCTCAAGGTCTGAAGCACAACTCTCAAATACTGCTCATGATCCTCCCAAGATCGGGAATACACAAAGATATCATCGATAAACACGATGATGAAAGAGTCCAGATAAGGCCGAAATACATTGTGCATCAAGTGCATAAAGGCTGTTGGGGCATTGGTCAGCCCAAAGGACATAACCAGAAACTCATAATTACCATATCTAGTCCTGAAAGCAGTCTTCGGAATGTCTGGCCCCGAATCTTCAACTGATGATAACCGGAACGCAAGTCAATCTTGGAAAATACCCTGGCACCCTGCAACTGATCAAACAAGTCATCTATACGAGGCAAGGGATACTGGTTCTTCACCGTAACCCAGTTCAACTGCCGATAGTCAATACGCATACGCATAGACCCATCCTTCTTCTTCACGAACAACTCTGGTGCACCCTAAGGTGACACACTTAGGCCGAATGAACCCTTATCTAGGAGTTCCTGAAGCTGCTCCTTTAATTCCTTTAGCTCCTTGGTGCCATACGATAAGGTGGAATAAAAATAGGCTGGTTTCTTGGCACCAGGTCAATACCAAAATCAATGTCCCTGTCATGTGGCATGCCCGGCAGGTCTGCAGGAAACACGTCCGGAAAGTCACGGACCATAGGAATCGAATCAATAGCGGGAGTCTCACCACTGACATCCCTCACAAAATCCAGATAAGATAAACACCCCTTCTCAACCATACGCTGAGCCTTCAGGTAGGAAATCACCCTACTAGGAATACTCAGAAGAACCTCTACACTCAACCCTCAGACATCCTGGCATAGCTAAGGTCACGGTCTTAGCGAGACAATTAAGAACCGCATGACACGGATATAACCAATCCATGCCCAATATCACATCAAAATCGACCATGCTGAGTAACAGTAGGTCCATTCGGGTCTCCAGAACCCCCAATAGATATCACACACAACCGATACACACGGTCCACAACAACAGTATTGCCCACCGGAGTCGACATATGAACAGAGGTAACAAAAGACTCACGGAGCATATTCAGAAAATGGGCAAAATATGAAGAAACATAGGAATATGTGGAACCAGGGCCAAATAAAGCCAAAGCATCTCGGTAACAGACTGAGACAATACCTGCGATCACTGCATCGGAGGCCATAGCATCTGGCCTGGCTGGAAATGCGTACATACGGGCCTGACCTCCACCTGCTCGACCTACCCCTCTAGGGCGACCTCTAGCTGACTGACTACCACCCCTGGCTGCCTGGGCGGGTGGTGAAGTAACTGGAGCTGAAGTCGAGGGCTGGCCCCTTTGCTGAGAAGAACCACCAGGACGACGGGGACACTGCCTCCACATGTGCCCAAACTCTCCACACTCAAAACAACTCCCTGGATCTGGAGGTGGGGACTGATAGAAACCCCTGGCACCAGAATGGCCACTAGAAGACTCATGCATAGAAGAACTCTGAACTGGTGGTGCTCGAGCTGCACTCTAAGATGGGAGGGCACCGAATGAAGAACGGCCTAGCTGAGAACCACGGGGACCATGCCCGGGAGATGCACCACTATAAGCTGGGTTGACTGACTGAGGAGGCCTGAATGAACGGCCTCTACCATGCTGAAACTGCCCCCTGGAAGGGGCACCACTAGAACTGCCCTATCCACGAGGCCTTTTGGCCTCCCTCTCCTCCCGCTCCTGGCGGCGAACCGACTCAATATCTCTAGCAATATCAATAACCTTCTCGAATGTAGCATCTGATACTCTCTCCCGGGTCATGAAAAGGTGGAGCTGATAAGTGAGGTCATCCACAAACCTCCTAACCCTATCCCAATTAGTAGGGACCAACTCAGTAGCATGACGAGCCAACTCCAAGAACCGCATCTCATACTGCATCACTGATAGCTCCCCCTAGCGCAACTGCTCAAAAAGCATGCGTTGCTCCTCCCTGTGAGACTGAGGTACATACTTCTCCAAGAAGATAGTGGAGAACTGCTATTAGGTGAGGGGTGCTGAACCACTAGGCCTACGCCTCTCAAAAGACTCCACCAAGTGAAAGCAGCACCAGAAAACTAAAATGTAGCAAATGAGACCCCACTGGTCTCCAAAATCCCAGTAGTACGCAGCATCCTCTAACACTTATCAAGAAAACCCTGGGCATCCTTGCCCTCAGCACCACTGAATGTCGGGGGTTGTAGTCTACTAAATCTCTCCAGTCTACGCTGATCGTTCTCTGGCATAGCTGGAACCACAAATTTCCCGAACTGGAGAAACCGGCTGGGCTGGAACCGCCCCCGGTGTCTGCTGGCCCTGAGTAGCCTGCTCAGGTGACCGGGCAACTAGAGTCTGACTTCCTCCCCCGGCCTGAGAAGTAGCAGAAACTACCTAAGCAAGGGTGGTACACACAGTTAAGATTTGAGCCAAGGTCTCCTGAAGACCCAGAATAACAATAGGCACTGCCAGTGCCTGAGACTGTCCCGCAAAGAATATCTGCGGCAGGAATCTGATCCTGAATAGTAGGGGGATCAATTGGCACTACCATGGCTGCTGCAAAGGCTGGACCCTACCTCTATCACGGCCTCGACCCCTCGCTGGTCTAGTTGGTGGCTGATCACCCTGATCGGTAGCGCGAGTCCTCACCATCTGTGAGAGAATGAAACAACAGAAGTTTAGATTTCCAGAATCAACAAAGTGGCACGACAGAATTCAAGAAAAATGTGATTGTTCCTAAGGGTTCCGCAGCCTCTCAAAGATAAGTACGGACGTCTCCGTACCAATCAGCAAGACTGTACTAAACCTGCTCATGACCGTTGAGTCCTATTTAACCAAGGCTCTAATACCAACTTGTCACGACCCCAAAATCCTACACCGGTCGTGATCGCGCCTATCGTGGAACTAGGCTAGCCAATAATCACATATTTACAGTTCTTTCCAAAATCCCAACCATTTTCAACATTTCATAAAAATATATATAGAATTACTGAATTCATTAGGCAAAATAAACAGCTAAATAGTCTAAACCATCCCCAAAAAAAATCTGGAGTCAACATGTCATGAGCATCTAAGAAATATACCAACAAGTCTACTATTATATTACAAAACCTTCGAACGAATAACTAGATACAACAAAAAAAGGGAAAACAGAGATGTTGCGGACGCTGAACAGCTACCTCTATATCCTGAACTCCGGCTCCGCACGGAATAGATGGCTAATGCTCAGTATCAGCACCAGTATTTGCATGCAGGGGTGCAGGGAGTAATATGAGTACGCCAACTCAGTAGTAATGAAAATAAATCAAGTTTAAGCGGCAAGAAACACATAAAAATCAATATCATTAATTCACAATATGCATAGCTTTCTTTTTAACAGTATATACGTAGATATATAAAATCATCATGCCTTAAAACCAACTTCAGAAAAATCCTTTGAAAAATGTGTTTTCCAACAATTTCAGACATAAAAATAATCGAAGGATTTAGTGTAAACTGAAATAAATCATAAGTAGCCCCTCAGGAAAAAAAACATGAATCATGAATCGCCCCTCGGGCAGAACATCACTAAGCACCTCACAACCACTCAATATCAGCCCCTCGGGCAACCTCACTGTCACTCATGCCTCCCAATCACTCATCACTCGGCACTCAACACTCGCACTCAGTAGGTACCTGTGCTCACTATGGGTGTGTACAGACTTTAGAGGGGCTCCTTCATCCCAAGCGCTAATATCAAGTCACCTCGTGGCATATCATATCCTCACAATCAGGCCCTCGGCCTCACTCAGTCAGAACCTCTCAAAAGCCCCTCGGGCGTATCAGTGAAACGGGGTACTCGACCCAAAACATCATTAAATCTCAAAATAGTGTAAATCAGGTTGAGTTTCAAAAACAGTTAAGCACAATATGACTGATTTTAAATCATAAATTAAAAGTGAGGAAATAGCAATAAAAAGCCCCCAAGGGGTCTAAACAAGTCGGCACGAGGGCCCAAACACGGCTTATAGCCCAAATATAGCAATAGTCTTTAGAACACAATTTAACATATGATTTAGAGTAAAATATGCAACTCAATAGTTGTCGAGGAGAGGAATAAGTCCAATCCAAAAATGAGTGCGCGCCACATACTCGTCATCCGATATGCGCAACATTCTAAAAACTGTAAGAAATATGAAGTCCGGGGTTTCATACCCTCAGGACAAGATTTATAGCCATTACTTACCTCTACCGGGACACAATACTAATCCATGATGCTCTTGCCCCTAAAATTGGCTCCCGATTTCTCCGAATCTAACCAAAACCAGATTAACATCATCAAAATAAGCTAAAGGAACACAACTCAATCGAAAACTATCAATTTAGTCACAATTCTCGAAATTCGGCCAAACCCGAGCCCCGGGACCACGTCTCGGAATTAAATAATATTTATATCACTAGAATCCTCGTCCTCCCATGGTTGTTCTATACATACCAAGAATACCAAAATCGGACCACAATTGCCCACTCAAATTCTCAAAAGAAAATCCCAATTCCATGCACTTAACTTCCCCAAATTTTGGGTTAAATTCCAATAATTTTCCGGTTTAATTACTTAGAAAACGATATAGAAACGAGTTATGAAGTTGGAAACCTTACCTTCAAGTGATCCCCTTTGATTTCTTCTTCAAACCCTCTCAAATAGCTCTCAACTCGTTCAATAATGGAGGAAAAATGAGCCAATTTTCGCAAATAAGGCCTTTAAAACATTTTGTTGAGCCCTTATAATCCCTTCAGTGCGATCGCGACTCAACCCACGTGATCGTGATGCACAGCTCAGACCATCCTACGCGATCTCATACCAACACACGCGATCTCATAGAAAAAATCTCCATCCTACACACGCGCCTCAGAACCTTTACGCGATCGCACCAAAGTCCACACGATCACACTGCTTCACCTGCCCAACCTATGCGATCGCAATCCATACCACGCGATCGCATAGAACCAAATGCCTTCCCCACTCTTTTACTCTACGCGGTCGCGGATGAATCCACGTGATCGCAGTGAAGAAATCACTGCTACTAAAACACTAGAAAACAGCAGACTCCTTAAGGCCAAAAAGTGCCCGTTTGAGCATCCGAAATACACCCGAGGCCCCCGAGACCTCAATCAATCCTACCAACACACCCCATAACGTCATTAAAACTTATTCGAGTCTTTGAAATGCCAAAAACGACACGAAAACACCAAAATTACATCAAAATCAAGCCTATGAACTTTGAAACTTCTAAATTTCCCCAATGATGCCGAAACCAACCAAAACACATCCGATTGACCTGAAATTGTGCACACATATATAAAATGACATTACGAACCTGATCCAACTACCGGAATCCCATTCCAAACTTGATAACCTATTTTCCACTGCCGAACGAAAATCGTCAAAAACTAACTTTCGCCAATTCAAGCCTAATTTCTACACCGGACATCAAAACTCCATTCCGAACACACTTCTAAGTCCAAAATCACCTAACAAAGATATCCGAGCCATAAAATATGCATTCTGAATTCGTTTACCAATAAGTCAACTTCCAATTGACTTTTTCAACTATTATGCTAATTTAAGAGACCAAGTATCTTAATTCTCACCACGAACACTCTGAACCTGAACCAACTGACCCAACACAACATAAATAGGCTAAGAAACATATGATAAAGTAGAAACGGGGGAAACAGGGCTAATCTCATGGAACGACCGGTCGGGTCGTTACAGTTAGCTGTACATTGAATTTCAGATGAAAGATTTGGGAGCAACTAAAGAAATCCATGGTATAGAGAACAAAAGAGATCGAACAGCCAACAGGCTATTCCTTACCCAGAAGAAGTACTTGGAGAAAGTCTTGGAGAGGTTTGGCGTGAAAGATGCTAAACCAGTTAGTACCTATCTTGCTGCTCATTTTAAGTTATTAGTTGCACAGTCACTGCAGTCAGAGAAAGAAGAGAGGTATATGGTACAGGTACCTTATTCTAGTGCAGTTGGCAGTATTATGTATGCAATGTTTTGTACATGTACAGACATTTCACAAGCAATAAGTGTGGTAAGCTGATATATGGCTTGCCCTTAGTAGTATTGGAAGGCTATGAAATGGATTCTCAGATATTTGTGAGGTACTTCAAAGACACATTTAGAGTTTGACAGAAATACTAACACTTAGGCTGATGTTGTAGATTCATATTATTCAGGTGATCTTGACAAAAGAAGATCACTAACGGGTTATGTATTTTGCATTGGTGGTTGTGTTATCAGCTGGAAAACTACGTTACAAAATATAGTAGCTTTATCTACTGCCGAAGCAGATAGAATTTATGGTTGAATGGTCTAATTGCTAAACTCAGTTTACACCAAGGTGGTATTACTATTTTTTGTAATAGCCAAAGTGCCATTTATTTAACTAAAGACCAAATGTATCATGAGAGACGAATCATATTGATATCAAGTATCATTTTTTACATGATACAATTACTGATGGAAAAGTCTTTATTCAGAAGATCAACACTAGAGGCAATCCTGCTGACATGTTCACAAAGCCTCTTCCAGTTGGTTTGCTTGAACTTGGTTGCTATTTATGAAGAATAATTTAGCCCATATAGGCTTTTGCGAAGAGGGTTGAGCAAATTTATTATATCAGCCAAAATTAGGTCAAGGTGCATATTTATAATTGGTCAATATTTTGGCTAGTGGGGTCCATTTCATATAGGCATAAGCCTAATTGCAAGAAGAAATAGTTGGCAGTATATTTTTCTTAGAGCCAAGTATGCATTGTGTGGTAGATATTATTTGATCAATTTTCTTTTTTCTTTTATTAGTGCTTAGAGCCCATGTTTGGGTCTGTAAAAGGAGAGCCATCTCTGTCATTTCAAACCACCTTGAAATACAAAAGTAGAATATTCTACTAACCTTTTGTCTCCTTTTTTATTGTAGTGTATTTTGTAAGAGAGTGAGTGTTGGGAAACACTTGTGTGAACTCTTTCTTTGGAGTGATCTTGTGAGGTTATTCTCTTGGGGTATTTGGGAATAATTAGAGTATTTACTCTAATTTTGTACTCTCTTTTGTATTCTTGTTGGTATAGTGAAATTGCTCCTTCCGTTTGAGGACGAAGGTCACCTTGATGGAACCACGTTAAATTTGTGCATTCTTTAGCTGCTTTAATTGTTGTTATTATCAGCTTGCACTGTCTTTGTTGTTTTTATTATAACGTTGTTTGGCTTAATTCCGCACCGCCCGGATTCCTGATCCTAACAATGCAAATTTAGGATGGAGTAAATTTACTATATCAGCCAAAATTAGGCCAAGGTGGAGATTTGTAATATAACCAATATTTTGGCTAGTATGGTCCATACCATATAGGCATAAACCTATTTGTAAGAAGAGATGGCTGGCAATATATTTTCCTTGGAGCCAAATTGTAACGACCCGACCGGTCGGTCCGAGAGTTTAGCCTATTTTCTTTCCATTTCTGCTTCATTATTGTTTGGTTGAGCTCTTTTGTGTTGCGTTGGGTTGATCGATTCGGATTCGAGTTGGTTGTGGTGATAAATGAGACACTTAGTCTCTTTGATTGGTGATTTAGTTGGAAAAGTCAACCGGAAGTTGACTTGTAGGGAATGATCTCGGAATGGGGGTTTCATGACTCGGATAGTTTTATTATGTGATTTGGGACTTAGAAGTGTGTTCGGAATGTCATTCGGAGGTCCGAAGTAGAATTAGGCTTGAATTGGCAAAATTGGATTTTTGGCAATTTTCGATCGGCAGTGGAAAATTAGCTATCAGGTTCGGAATGAAATTACTGAAGTTGGAGAAGGTCCGTAGTGTCATTTAGGATGTGTGTGCAAATTTTTAGGTCATTCGGACGTGGTTTGGGTGGTTTTGGCATCGTTGGTGAATTTCGGAAGTTTAGGAATCCTTAGGCTTGAATTTGGATTCGATTTCGTGTTTTGATGTTATTTTGAGCGTTCCGAGGGTTCGACTAGGTTGGTATATTGATATATGTCTTGTTGGTACTTTTGGTTGAAGCCCCGAGGGGCTCGGGATTGATTTCGGATGATTTCGGGAGGTTGGAAGTTGGGAAAAATTGCAACAAAGGGCTGCTGGTGCAGGCCTTCTGGTGTGGCCGCACCTGCGGACGAGGAGCCGCAAGTGCAAAGGCGCAGGTGCGGAACGCCTTGCGCAGATGCGGAAAAGAGGAACCTGGCTTGGGAGCGCAGGTGTGGAAGTTGGGTCGCATCTGCGGGCCCACAGGTGCGTGATGAGGACTGCAGATGCGGAATTTTGGCTTAAGTGAGATTCTGCACCTGCGAGAGATTTTCCGCAGGTGCGGGGTTTTGGTCGTAGGTGCGATATAGCTGGGCAGAACCTATATAAGGTTGCCTTCGCGAAATTCTCTCATTTTCTTCACCATTTTTGACAGATTTTGGAGCTTTGAGCAGGGATTTCAAGGGGGAATCAAGTGTATTCAAAGAGGTAAGCTACATGAACTTTGTATCTTGTGTTTATGGAAATTATCCCATTGTTTAATCATGTTTTCGTGGTGAAAATGGAAGATTAAGGGCTTGAAACTTGAGAGTTTAAATTAGGGATTGAGGGGCCATTTGGGGTCTGATTTTGATGTATTTGGTACGCATGAACTCGTGACAGCGCAAGGATTCTAGTTTTGTGATTTTTATCGGAATCCGAGTCGTGGGCCCGGGGGTCGGGTTTGGCAAATTTCGGGATTTATGATGTAAATTGGATATTTTCGAGTGGGCTTTGTCCCTTTAGCGTATATTGATGATATGGATTCATTTTGAATAGATTCGGAGCGCGTTGAGGCCGAGTCGAGAAGCAAAGGCATCGCGGAGTAGTTTTCTTCCGGTTTGAGGCAAGTAACGAACGTAAATCTTGACCTGAGGGTATGAAACCGCAGTATTTCATATTGTTTTGATAAATGAGGTGACGCACATGCTGGTGACGGGCGTGTGGGCGTGCATCGGTAGGGATTGTGACTTGGTTAGTCCCATAGCGACTATTAAGCCGCGTATTTGATTTGAAATCAGGTGATACTCCATATTCTAGAGATTTACACTATATTTGGGATGTATGCCATGTTTGGGGCCTAGTGCCGACCTGCTTGGACCCTGAGGGGTGTTTTACTACTATTTCTCACACTGTTTTTGATAGAAAAATATGATCTCAGTCATGATTTATACTTGGATGGATCGGGATGCACGTCGCAGTGTTATATACATATATACATATATACTGGGTCGGGCTGCACGCTGCAACGTTATATATATTGGATCGGGCTACACGCCACAGTGATATAGCGCTTGGGCTGAAGGAGCCCCTCCGGAGTCTGTACACCCCCAGTGAGCGCAGTCGACTATTTATGGATCGGGCTGCACGCCGAAGCGATATATATATATATATATATATATATATATACATGGATCGGGCTGCACGCCGCAACGGTTATTATATGATCCCTATTGATCGTGAGTGCTGAGTATGAGTGCTGATTGACGAGAGATGAGTCATGAGTGACTGAGAGGCTGGCCCAAGAGGCTTTATTTGTGAGTGACACTGTGCCCGAGGGGCTTATTTGCTATGCAATTTCGGTTTTCACTCTTCTTTGTATTTCTGCCTCTAAACGATAAAAGTTGAATAAATGTTTTCCATGAGATTGGAAGAGAGAAAAATGGAGTTTATGAAACTTTCGGAACGTAGATTTCCTGACTTGTTTTACTGTTTTCCACTGATATTTCTTATATGATCTTCACAGGATTTTAATGCTCGTCACTGCACTCATGTCCTTATTTATATTTGTTACTTACTGAGTTGGTGTACTCACGTTACTCCCTGCACCTTGTGTGCAGATCCAGGTGTCCGGATCGAGTGAGACTCGGTTGTTCTCAGTGGAGCTAGTCGAAGATTGTGAGGTAGCTACACGGCATTCGCAGCCCCACCCTTCTCCCTCTCATTTTGTCGCATATTTACATTTTCCTAGACTAGATGTATTAAGGAAATACCGTGTCAGATTCTATGTTCTATTTAGCGCTCATGACTGTTGACTCCGGATTTGGGGATTTTGGTTCAGATATTTTCTTTGATTATCCGCAGATTTTGAAATACTAAACGTGCAAGATTTTTGATACATTTCGTTGTTGTTTTAAATGGAAATTTCTTTGTATTATGTTCAGTAAATTGGCTAGCCTAGTACCACGATAGGTGCCATCATGGCCAGTGTAGGATTTGGGGTCGTGAGAATTTGGTATCAGAGCCTAGGTTACATAGGATTCACCGGTCATGAGCAGGTTCTGTAGAGTCTTGCTGATTGATACGGAGACGTCTGTATTTATCTTTGAGAGGCTGCAGAACTCTTAGGGAAAATCTCACATTTCTTGGATTCTTGTCGTGCGAATCTATTGATTCTAGCAACTGAACTTCTATTATTTCATTCTCTCATAGATGGTGAAGACACGCGCTACCGGACAGGGCGATCAGCCATCAGTGGGACCCGTGAGGGGTCCAAGTCGTGGTAGAGTTAGTGGTGCAACCCGCGCAACTGCTGGGGCGGTACCTATAGACCCGCCTATTGTTCCAGATCAGGTCCTAGCCCCAGATGCTCCAGTGGGACCAGCTCAGGAACCAGCTGTGCCTATTGTTATTCTGGGTCTTCAGAAGACCTTGGCCCATATTCTGACTGCATGCACCAGTCTTGCTCAAGTAGTCTCTATTCCTACATCAGCCGCTACTTCTCAGGATGGGGGAGACACTCAGACTCCAGCTGCCCGTACACCTGAGCAGGTTATTCAGGGGCTTCAGATCTCGGAGGCAGTCCCAGTTCAACCGGTTGCTCCGGCCCAAGGTTTTGTGGTTCCAGCTATGGCTTACGATGAGCAGCGCAAGTTGGAGAGATTTGGGAGACTTCGACCTCTGACTTCCAATGGTGTTGAGGGCGAGGATGCCCAGGGGTTCTTAGACAAGTGTCAGAGGATGCTTCGCACGGCAGGGATATTGGAGACCAGTGGGGTCTCGTTTACTACCTTCCAGTTCTCAGGAGTTGCATTCACTTGGTGGGAGGCTTATGAGAGGTGTAGGCCCATTGGTGCAGCGCCCCTTTCTCGCCAGCAGTTTTCCACTCTCTTCTTAGAGAAGTATGTTCCACAGTCCCGAAGAGCAGAGCTGCGCAGGCAGTTTGAGCATCTGCGATAAGGAGATATGACGGTGTCATAGTACAAGCTTTCCCGTCATGCTATTTGGCTAGTCCCTACAGAGAGAGATAGGATCAGCAGATTTGTGGATGGCCTCTCATATCAGCTTCGTATTCTTATGACCGAGAGAGGGTGTCGGGTGCTACTTTTGAGCAGGTAGTTGATATTACCCGAGAGATTGAGTCGGTTCGCCGCCAGGAGCGATACGAGAGGGAGGCCAAGAGGCGTCGAGGATCTAGTAATTATGGTGGTGTTCATTTAAGGGGTCAGTTCCATCACGGCATGGGTTGTCCATTCATGCAGGCTCAACTGGGTCACGCAGGTTATCGTGGGGGATCCGCTGGTCGTGGTCCTCACAGTTCTCATCAAGGGCACCCATTATTTAGTGCTCTTCCAGCCCAGAGTTCATTTCGAGCACCGTCGGTTCAGGACTCATCTATGCCTGATTCTTCTAGAGGTTATCCTGGTGCTAGGGGTTCCCTTTCGTCCCCGTCTCCAGCACCGGGAAGTTGTTACAAGTGTGGGGAGTTTGGTCATATGAGGTGGCAGTGTCCTCGTTTTCTTGGGGGTACTTCTCAATACAGGGGTCAGCCCTCGACATCAGCTACAGTTACTTCACCACCCGCCCAGGCTGCGAGGGGTAGGGGTCAGGCAGCTAGAGGCCGCCCTAGAGGGGAGGTCGATCTGTTGGAGGCCAAGCCCATTTCTATGCACTCCTAGCCAGATGTTATGGCCTCCGATGCAGTGATCACAGGTATTGTTTCAGTTTGTCACCGAGATGCTTCGGTCTTATTTGATCCTGGTTCCACGTATTCCTATGTTTGATCATATTTTTCCCATTTTTGGATATGCCCTACGAGTCCCTAGTCACATCTATTCCTGTGTCGACTCCGGTGGGCGATACTATTGTTGTGGACCGCGTGTATCGGTCATGTGTTATATTTATTGGGAGGTATGAAGACCCGAGTGGATCTGCTATTGCTTAGCATGGTTGACTTTGATGTAATATTGGGCATGAATTGGCTATCTCCGTGTCATGCTTTTCTATACTGTCATGCTAAGGTCGTGACCTTAGCGATACCGGGATGTCCGAGAGTCGAGTGGAGAGGTTCTATTGATTATGTTCCTAGTAGGGTGATTTCATACCTAAAGGCTCAGCGTATGGTAGAGAAAGGATGTCTGTCTTATTTGGCTTTTGGGAGGGATGCAGGTGCTGAGACTCCCACTGTTGATACTGTTCCTGTAGCCCGTGAGTATCTGGACGTGTTTCCTATTGATCTGTTGGGCATGCCGCCCGATAGGGATATTGATTTTGGCATTGAGCTGGTGCCGGTATGGCACCAACGAAGTTGAAGGAATTGAAAGAGCAGCTTCAAGAACTCCTAGAAAAGGGGTTCATCCAGCCTAGTGTGTCACCTTGGGGTGCACCGGTGTTGTTCGTGAAGAAGAAGGATGGTTCCATGAGAATGTGTATTGACTATAGGCAGTTGAACAAGGTTACAGTCAAGAATAAGTATCCTCTTCCTCGCATTGATGATTTGTTTGATCAGCTTCAGGGAGCTAGGGTGTTCTCTAAGATTGACTTGATATCCGGTTACCATCAGCTGAAGATTCGAGATTCAGATGTTTCCAAGACGGCTTTCAGGTCCCGTTATGGCCACTATGAGTTTTTGGTGATGTCTTTTGGGTTGACCAATGCCCTAGCAGCATTCATGCATCTGATGAACAATGTATTCCAGCCGTATTTGGATTCCTTTGTTATTGTGTTCATTGATGACATCCTGGTGTATTCTCGTAGCCGGGAGGAGCATGCGCAGCATTTGAGGGTTGTATTGTATAGATTGAGCGAGGAGAAGCTTTATGAAAAGTTCTCCAAGTGTGAGTTTTGTCTTGGATCAGTAGCTTTCTTGGGGCACGTGGTGTCCCGCGAGGGTATTCAGGTTG
Organism: Nicotiana knightiana; assembly: GCA_005239525.1. Classification (NCBI taxonomy): domain Eukaryota; kingdom Viridiplantae; phylum Streptophyta; class Magnoliopsida; order Solanales; family Solanaceae; genus Nicotiana; species Nicotiana knightiana. The sequence goes on along the minus strand of MDKJ01072844.1, from coordinate 3,198 downwards.
ATCCGAAGAAGATAGAGGCGGTGGAGAGTGTCCCAGGACGTCCTCAGCTATAGAGATTAGGAGCTTCATTGGTTTGGCAGGGGGTATTACCGTCGCTTTGTGGAGGGGTTTTCTTCTAGTGCTTCACCCTTGATCAAATTGACTCAGAAGGTTGCTTTGTTCAGGTGGTCAGACGAGTATGAGGAGAGCTTCCAGAAGCTCAAGACGGCTTTGACCTCAGCTCCAGTGTTTAGTATTGCCATCAGCTTCAGGTTTTTATACCGTGTATTATGATGCCTTTAGGATAGGCATTGGTTGTGTTTTGATGCAGAAGGGTAGGGTGATTGCCTACGCCTCGCGCCAGTTGAAGGCTCATGAGAAGAATTATCTGGTGCATGATCTCGAGCTAGCAGCCATTGTTCACGCCTTGAATATTTGGCGTCATTATTTATATGGGATTCATTGTGAGGTTTTTACTGATCACCGTAGCCTGCGTCAAAGGAGATGGTTGGAGCTTCTCAAGGACTATGATATCACTATTCTATACCATCCGGGGAAGGCCAATGTGGTGGACAATGCCTTGAGTCGTAGAGAAGAGGGTTTGGGGAGTCTAGCATATATTCCAGTAGCCGAGAGTCCATTAGCACTTGATGTTCAGGCCTTAGTGGGCCAGTTGGTGAGGTTGGACCTATCGGAGCCCCGTCGGGTATTGGCTTGTGTAGCCTCCAGGTCTTCTCTTTATGACCGTGTAAGAGAGTTCCAGTATGATGACTCGCACTTGTTTGTTCTTCAGGCTAGGGTCTGGCAAGGGGATGTTAGGGATGTGGTTATTGGAGATGATGGTGTTATGAGGATGCAGGGTCGGATATGTGTGTCTAATGTAGATGGGCTTCAAGAGTTGATTCTTGAGGAGGCCCACAGATCGCGGTATTCCATCCATCCGGGTGACGTGAAGTGTATCAGGATCTGAGGCAACATTATTGGTGGAGGAAGATGAAAAAGGATATTAGTGGATTTGTAGATCGGTGTCTCAACTGCCAGCAGGTCAAGTACGAGCATCAGAGACCAGGTGGATTACATCAGAGTTTGGTTACTCCTGAGTGGAAGTAGGAGTAGATCACCATGGATTTTGTAGTTGGACTCCCACGGACTTCGAGGAGGTTTGATGCTATATGGGTTATTGTGGATCGGCTGTACTACTTATTCTTCGGAGCGGCTAGCTTAGATTTATATCAAGGAGATTTTTCGATTGCATGGTGTTCCAGTTTCCATCATCTCCGACAGAGATACTCAGTTCACATCGCAGTTCTGAAGGTCTGTCCAGAGAGAGTTGGGTACTCAGGTTGAGTTTATCATGGCTTTTCACCCTCAAACGAACGGTCGGTCCGAGTGCACTATTCAGATTCTAGAGGACATATTGCGTGCTTGTGTTATTGAATTTGGGGGTTCATGGGGCCAGTTTCTGCCACTCGTGGAGTTTGCATATAATAATAGTTATCAGTCGATCATTCAGATGGCTCCATATGAGGCTTTGTATGGGAGGAGGTGTATATCTCCGGTTGGTTGGTTTGAGTCGGGCGAGGCCAGACTCTTGGGTACGAATTTCATACAGGATGCTCTGAATAAGATGAAGTTGATTCAGGAACGGCTTCACATGGCGCAGTCGAGGCAGAAGAGTTATGCAGACCGGAAGGTCCGGGATATATCTTTCATGGTTAGGGAGAAAGTCCTGCTGAAGGTGTCACCCATGAAGGGTGTTATGCGGTTTGGGAAGAGGGGTAAGTTGAATCCCCGGTTCATTGGGCCTTTTGAGGTGCTTCAGAGGGTTGGAGAGGTGGCTTACAGACTTGCCTTACCACCTAGTTTGTCGAGCGTGCATCCGGTATTTCATATTTCCGTGCTTCAGAAGTATATTGGTGACCCTTCTCATGTATTGGACTTTAGTTCGGTTCAGCTTGAGGGTGGTAGCTATTTTGGGTCGTCAGGTCAGAAGGTTGAGGTCTAAGGACATAGCTTCAGTAAAAGTGCAGTGGAGAGGGCAGCCGGTCGAGGAGGCCACCTGGGAGACCGAGCGGGAGATGCGGAGCAAATACCTCCACCTATTTGAGACTCCAGGTATGTTTCTAGACCCGTTCGAGGACTAATGTTTGTGTAAGAAGGGGAGAATGTAATGACTCGATCGGTCGTTCCGAGAGTTTAGCCCTATTTTCTTTCCATTTCTGCTTCATTCTTGTTTGGTTGAGCTCTTTTGTGTTGCGATGGGTTTATCGATTCGGGTTCGGGTTGGTTGTGGTGAGAAATGAGACACTTCATCTCTTTGATTGGTGATTTAGTTGAAAAAGTCAACCGGAAGTTGACTTGTAGGTAAATGATCTCGGAATGGGGGTTTCGTTTCTCAGATAGTTTCATTAGGTGATTTGGGACTTAGGAGTGTGTTCGGAATGTCATTCGGAGGTCCGGAGTAGAATTAGGCTTGAATTGGCAAAATTGGATTTTTGGCGATTTTCGATCGGCAGTGGAAAATCACCTATTGGGTTCGGAATGGAAATATGGAAGTTGGAGCAAGTCCGTAGTGTCATTTAGGATATGTGTGCAAATTTTCAGGTCATTCGGATGTGGTTTGGGTGGTTTCGGCATCGTTGGCGAATTTCGAAAGTTTAGGAATCCTTAGGCTTGAATTTGGATTCGATTTGGTGTTTGATGTTATTTTGAGCGTTCCAAGGGTTCGACTAGGTTGGTATATTGATATATGACTTGTTGGTACTTTTGGTTTAAGCCCCGAGGGGCTCGGTATTGATTTCGGAAGATTTCGGGAGGTTGGAAGTTGGGAAAAATTACAGAAAAGGGCAACCGGTGCTGGCCTTCTGGTGTGGCCGCACCTGCGGACGGGGATCCTGATGCGAGGCTAGAATTCATGGTTTAACATGTTATATGCCCTACATTTTATGTGCGTTAATGATAAAAATACACTTTTTATGTGCATAATAGAGTCTATTTCATGTGTAGGTGAATCGGAGATGGAAACCGAGCTAAATGGATGCAAATACATCAAAAATGCGCTCAAGAGGCGAGGAGGAGTGCACCGGGCTATAGCTGGGCGCCAGAGCCCAAACGCCTGGACCTGCCTGGCATTAGCCAGGCGTTAGAGTCCAAACTCCAGCTCTAGCCTGGCGTTAGCCAGGCGTTGGAGTCCAAACGCCAGCCCTAGCCTGGCGTTAT
>ML398348.1:0-18737 GCA_005239525.1 Nicotiana knightiana | reverse complement strand
CCCCCCAAATAAATACCCTTAATTTAATTTTCTTTTTTGGAGCATAGCAGGATGTTGGTACTGATGAAATGAATGTGTAAATTCCACTTTTGAATAGTTAAATAGTAGATCAAATAGCAGGACACTGTCTGTTAAAAGTCTCAAATACACAAGCAATGCATAATATAGGAGGAAGTGTAGCAATATCCACTTTAAGCCCGCTATTTAAAATATATCTATAATTAACCAATGTTTATAAAGATCAGCTAATTCATCCAAATTTCAGGACCAAGTATCTTGAATTTGAAACTTAAATTTTTGAACTGCTAATTTGAAATTCAGGACTAATTATCCTGAATTTTTGAACTACTAAGTTAAAATTCAGGACATAAAATCCGACCTTGTGGACATAATTTTTGAACTTTAGGACACGAATCTTGAAGTTTGAACTTTGAAATTTATATTCTAGGACGCCGTGTCCTGAAGTTTGAGCGAAATTGGCTAATCTTTAAATACATTATAAACTGTGGATATTTATTAAATAGCATGGTTAAAAGTGGATATCTAGTGTCATTTCCCCCATAATATATTCCAAATTTATCTATATCTATCTATCTATCTATCTATCTATCTATACTCTATATACTATATTAAAAGTCCGAAGACCCTATCTAAATGTCGTTTGCCCTTTATATCCTTTGTAAGTTATTAAATATTGGATATAATTGTAAATGTAATAAAAAAACAAATTGTCATGTACTTGCTTAGAATTTACACTTTGGGATTCTTACCTTACCGGGAGTCTACGCAGTTTATTGTCTCTTTTTTATTAGTTTTGGATTCATCCATTGTCTCTTTGGTGTTGGTTTTGGATTCAATTTTTTATTGCCCTTTTTTTGGATACAAATTTTCTTCATTTATATTTAGAATTAGAATAATGCAACCAATTAGATTCATTATACGTTTAAGATTTATTTGGCAATTAGGTTTTATTGATGTGTCTTTCTTTATTAGATTTAGGTTTTTTTCTATGCTTAATTTAACGTTGTGTTTTTCATTGCTTAGGTTTAGGATTCTTTAGCTTTACCAAAACTGTCATAGCCTATAGAGGAAAATTAGGTCTAGGATTCAACAGTTAAAATTACTTTAGGTTTAGGATTCTTTTACTTGTCAATTTTACTTACGTTGATGTTTTAGACTTTTAAAACCAAAGCCATTTAGAATAACGAGGAGCTCAACAGTTCTATAATAGATTTTTTTTATAGTGTCACGTTTGTGAATGTAGAATTACTTGTGATTAGAGGTAAATTTTCTAACCTTGAGCGTGTTTTTGAAGTTAAGTAATAATAGATGTTCCAGTATTTTTGAACTGTAATGTCTCGTAATTATTATTACAAAATTGACTTATTTACAAATTTTGTTGTATAGATTGTTTGGATTGTTGCAGTCTATAACAAAAATTAATTAGAGATTCTAACTCATATCAATTCAAAATTACTTTTACCTATATTTTGTAATAATAGTTACGCCAGCTTAAGTTACTCATATTTTATAATTCAAGTGCAAATGGTACAAGAAAGGTGACCAATATAAGCAAAAATGCTTCTTTCCTTTGTTACTACTATTTTAGAGGAGTAATATTTACTTGTTATATTCTATCATCAGCTGCTTTTATGAACGTTAGTTGTGCACCAACAAGGGTTGTAATGGAGTGATCAGTACTCCTTCATTTTTAATCAGAGGTCTCGGGTTCGAGTCCCTGGGTATGGAGTCGCCTTTGTTAGGAAGCGCTTTATCCCTCCCCCTAATGTGGGACTTCTCGGCGCGAATATGGATTTAGTTGGGCCCTAATATGAGTAACGAACATCGGGTGAAAAACAAAAAAAAACCTTAGTTCTTTTTGTGGTAAAAAAACCTTAGTCGTGCTTCCTCTTTCTTAATTAAGCACAAGCACAACAATAATACAATTAAGCTTCATCTTTCTATTTTTGATTTACCAACCACTGTTTCTTGTTTGTTGCATACGTGATATATAATATTTCCTTCATTAATCGTGTCTGTCACATGACATATTCAGTTCTATTTTGGTTAATTTATTATTTTATTTAGTATTTTATTTCAATTTTAAATAGTATAACATTATAATTATCGTGGTTATTTCGTTAATTGTTTCGTCGATCATATATTTGGTATTGAGGCTACCATTTAAAAAGCAAAGTTTAAACACATCAAATTATTTCCTTAGAAAAGAGTAAAATTCATATAAAGGATTGAAATATAATTTTGAGCAATATGAATACACGTCAACATATTGTGCCTCTGCCCTTGTAGCAAAATTAGGCATTTGATGACTGTGGTAGGGCAAAATTTCAGTTTTTATTGAGCTACAACAATGAACTCGGTGACTACAGTAATTTTTTTAGTTTAACTTAATAGCTCATACGCAATGTTTTAATAAAATTTGAATAATTTTAAAAGAAAATTATACTCATACATAGGGTACATGCGCAAAACGTGTACCCTGAGACTAGTATTATTATAAAAGCACGGATATTTCATGCAAAATATTAGAGGACTAAATATCCCTAAAATATTGACTGACTATTATGCCCTTAAAAAGTTAAACCACTTTCCTCAAAGACACAATTTCGTATATGAGAAAATTGTCATAGTGACTTTGCCTTGTATTAGGACTTTGAAAGTCAATTTCCTACGTGATATAATTATTATATTGACTTTGCTTTACATTAGGAGTTTGATTTAAATAAGGAGTCGTACGGACAATGTCACTTGCTTTAATTGTGACCATATAAGAGGCCATTGTTGAAGACCTAAAATTATTTGATCTCGGCTCATAGTAGAAGTCTTCTATATAAAAATAAAGAACAGTAAATTTCTGGTTTAAATATTTCATTCTTTGTTGTTTAATTAGAAAACTTTTTCGTTAAGAATATATCAGTTAATTAGTTACTTTTATGATATGTTAGAGTCGATACTGATTTAATTGTTGATTCATTGTCTAATTGCAGATGGTGGAAATTCTCACAGGAAGGAGTTGTTGCATATAAATATGGTATAATTGATGTTTAGTGCCCTACTGACTGGTTAATTTTTGAAAGTTTGTGATATTTGGCTTAAAGTATACATATTTTTACATATATTGTCTCATATTTTGCTCATGTTTCTATGATTTGAGATGTTTTATATAATGATTTATGCTAAATTGTGATATTTTTATGTGTAGGAATCATTCAGATGCAATTTGGGACGAAATGGCGCGAATTAGAGCGAAATCGGGACAAAAAAGCAAAAAGTGAGAGGACCACAGCCAGCGTGGGACACTGGCTGTGGCGCAATTTACAGAAGCAAAATATTTTAGGCGCCAGGGCCAGCGCCCCACGTTGCCCTGGACGCTTGGAACGCAAAGTTGTCCTGTTTCGACTAGGACTCGGTTATTTCGACCCCAAGACGTCCCTAACTCATATAAAAGCCAACTTAAACCTATTTTTAGATAAGAGGACGTTTTTGAGAGGAAAACACAAGCACAGAGACTCCGCGGAGGTCATAATTCATCTTTTCTTCCACCAAACTTAGTAATTCTTATATTTCTTTGTATGATTTGTTGTTTTGCTACCATGTCTATGTGGAGCTAAACTTCACGTTCTAGGGTTGTGGTTTTTTCATGACTATTGTTATTCGGATATTGATTTTGCTTACTTGATTTATCATATTGGTTTATTTATTCAATCTTGTGCTTAATTATTTGATTGATTGATCACCAATTGAATACAATCTAGGAATCTAGAATTGAACTCAAAAGTGGGAATTCTAGATTGCATATAGGATTGAGTAGAGCAAGTTCTTGAACCTGGGCATCGGGGAATGAATTCGCGGTTAGGATAGACATATACCTAATTGCCTTGCTTGGTTGATTTACAGGAATTATAAATGCACTCTTGCTAGTTCTAATTCCATAGACATATAGGTGTTATGTTAGCTTGAATAGGCGAGTAAGAACTCGAAAGATTCTTATGTTCTTATGAGCAATATTAACTCTGTCAATCAATAAGCTAGATAAATTAATCAGTCAATTCAATTGAAGAATACAACATGATTGTTAGATAGACCATAACCCTAGATTGTTTTCATATAACATAAAAATCTACTATCCTTTTGTTTAGAGTTCACTATTTATTTTTTCTTATTTAAGTAGTTTAGAATCAAATACTTCTAAGTTCTTGTTTAGATAATTAGGATAGTCTAATTTAGTTAATAGTTAATCACAAGTCCTCGTGGGTTAAACATCCGATTTTTAGTCACTTTATTACTTGGCCGCAACAGTTTGCAATTTCGTTCAAGCTTTATATATTTTTCTCTGAATAATTTTTGTTGTAATGTTAATTTACAAAATACTCGATCAGTTGAGTTGACTTGGTGTTTATTTGATTTGTTTATTATCATGGTGGTCAATCGTTGGAGAAGGATCTTAGTGATGACAATAGACGGTCAATTGAGTGCAAGAGGCATGTAGTATGAGATCTTAGATAGTAGTGGTAGGTTTAGTGAATGTGCAAAACTGACGGTGAAACAACTCTTTTTTTACTCATCATGGAAGATTAGTTTTGGGTCTCCAGAGCTGATTGCAATTTGGATTGCCAGCTGAAGCCCTTGAATTCTTTAATTTTAGTCACAACTTGATTGACTGTAGTGTGGTGATACCAATAGCAATTCTGTGTTTTCACACGAAAATTGTCGTTATATATTTTTTTTTATGTTGTCTCTCTTTAATTGTGCACAAGTTGTGATCGGATGCATGAGATACCTTTACTCTTAGGAGTCGTTTGGCAGAAAGTATTAGAAAAAAATAATACAAGCATTAGCTTTATGCATTACTAATATCTTGCTTGCTACATTTTTCAACATGTGTATAACTAATACTTATATTAGTTATACATCTTACTTGGCATTATCCTATGCATAAGTAATGCATAGAAAACTATGGCATTATAAAAATACCAAGGCTATTAATACATGCATTAGCATGGTTAAAGATAAAATTATCCCTAAAGTCTCTTAAAGCTAGAGAATATGGAGGGCATTTTTGTAAACAACTATTTTTTTTAAAAACTGGGCAATGCATTATAATTTTAATACACCACACCAAACAGTAGATAAAAAGTAATATCTGCATAACTAATGCTTGCATTACTAACTCATGCATTACTAATTCATACATTACTAATATACTTTATTCCGCACTATTCTTATACACCTATCAAACGACCCCTTAAACATTTAACTTGATGTATGGAGTCGAGCCTACAAAAGAAAATCCTTGCTAAGAATTTTGTTTCTTTATTGGGCTTTACGCGACACAAATTTAAATTAGTTAGTTCGGTAGATACCAAATGGTTATACCGGAAAAAAATTGTGATGTAGACCGCATTTGCTATATACAGTTTTGTTGTTTAGGTTTGATGTGGAATATTACTAAATTGACTTTAGGTTTATTTTTTCAATCTTATTAGTGTTTAAATATTATTTTGAATTATTTTATGATAGATGACTCATTTGATTGAGAAGTCGATGGTCAGAATTGATTGGTGTGTAGACGGAACTTTTCACAAGGTAATAAGCTTTACTTTTTGAGATAACATTTTTGTATAACTTTTACCTCATTCCCCCTCCTCTTATTTTCACACAATAAATATTTTTTAGATCTTGAAAGCCAACATTCAAGATGATTTTGCGTGCACGTAATTTTTCACCTATCATATACCCTTACAAAACTTAATAAAATAAATTAATTTTATAAATTTTTGTTAAATTTTAGTGTTATTTATGAATTGTTTTGCAATGCATATTTATAATTCGTTTTAAAATTATTTTTAAATTGCATAATTATGTGCATCATTATTATCAAAGAATTATAAATTTCTTTATAAATAATTGAATTAAGTAACAAACAAATGACGATTATTTGAGGTAATGTAGTTTTGATAACTAATTGCTAAAATTAATCATTTTTATCTGACAAATCTATAGATTTAATTAGAAGTATTGAATTAATTATTTTATTCCTAATTAATCTATAATTAGATGAAATAAAGACAAAATTGATTGTTATAATCTTTTGAATTTAATTAGGTTTATTTTTAATTAGATTAATTGAGTTTAATTAAACATAAAGTCCTAAAAACCGGATTGGGCCAAATGACCCAAGCCCAAACTTTCCTCTCTACGCCCCATTTACCCAAGCCCAACCAATTAAACCCGGCCGACCCTCATCCGCGTCCAAACGACCCCGTTTCGTCTAAAGAATGAATCCCAACCGTTGATCAAAATAGATCGACCGACTGAGAACCCCCCAAAAGCCTAGCTATTTAAATGTCCAAACGCTCACCCCCCCCCCCCCCCCCCCCAATTTATTTAGAAGTCTTACACCCCTCCCACTCTCTCATCTCTCTCCCTAAACAAACCCTAGCCTCCCTCAAATGCTCACCCCCCTCCGCCTGCCGTAAATAACCTACCGGCGGCGGACCATCTCCAAACCACCCCAACTTCTCACCAGACAATCCTCATCTCCCCCTTAACCCCATCTCACCATCAGTTTCCCCAAAAACTCACCCAAAATCGAGCAATCTCAGATCTGAAATCCATAAAACCCTAAAGACCCATCCCTGTCGATTTGAAGACTGTTAATGACTCTCACTTACATGAGTTGATAGCCCTTGTTGAGAGCTATTGATTCATGTAGGTTTGGGTTATTTCCAAACCTCGCCGGAATCCGGCCNTAGAAGGATCCGCTTCACCCCACAACCCCCCCTTTTTTCTTTTCTTATCTGTTTTCTTTTCTTTTATTGTTGTTTCCTTTTCCAATTAAAATCCTTACTGTTTAATATTTGTTCTCATGTTACTCATTCGTATATGTCACTTCTTTTATTGATTTAACTTCAAAGAATTAACTCATTGGATTAATCTTCCAAATAGAGTCATATATGTGTATCGTTGTTTTGTTCATGCTTTTAGGTCACTGTTTTCATTTTAGTTTAGTCGTTAAATGCATGCTTTGATTATGTGGTAACTATATTTAGGTTTAATTGTTCTTGTCAATTGATGACTAGGATTATCTGTTAATCATTGATTAATTAGGTCTTCTTGCCTATTTTCTCTGTTACATTTGATTACGAGTAGTTAGTTTAGTTGATTCATGTTTTTCTTCACTGTTTTTTCCCTAAGTATACTTCCATATCCCATATTAGTTGGTTCCCTGACTTGTTTTCTGATTTTTAGTCTATTTCTGAATTGTTTTCAAAGCCTGATTAGATTATTACCCCAACTCGTCTGTTGATTCTAGTATAGTCTAAAGATTAATCATTCACCTAGATTAATTGATTAGTTAATTAGGCTCTTAACTTCATTAAGAGTTTAGTTACTAATATAATTAACTAAGATCAAGAATCAGTTTAATAAACTAACCATTTTTATTAATTTGTAAGTCTTGAAATCTTGTCCAAGATAATTAGTATAGGATTAACTAACTAAAACAAATCATTTGACCTAAGCTAATAATTAGTTAAGTCCCTGATTTTAGTAACTAATTAGACTAAATCTGTTAACCTAGGTTAACAATATTGGCTTAATCAATCAACCTTTAATTAGTTTATTTAACCCTAGTCAAGAACAACTCCTAGTTAACTAAAATGGGTTAATTAGTTCTTCAACTAACCAAAGTTAAATAATAACCCAAGTGAGTAACCCTGATTATCCAATGATAAATTCAGGGACTCCAAGGGGTACAATAGGTAATGTAGACTTGGGAAATCAGAATTCTAAGGGTAAAAGGGTCTTTTGATAGGTAGGAAAGTTCTAGAATAGGGGCAGCTGCCCCAAAGGATAAGGGTGACAGCTACCCTAGTACTATTTCAGCCCATTAGATAAGGAATATGCTAGGTATATCCCATCCCCAAGTCCCTTATAAATACAGCCATTTTTCACATTAGAAGAATTTTTTTTGGACACTCTATTTGACCCTCTTTTACACTGGAGTTAGCTACTGAAAACATTTTTGAAAATACAGAAAGTTTAGAGTAGTTTGCTATTTATGAGAAGATTTCGAAAGATATTAGTAGAACAAAAATCTGATTTCTCTTGAAAGTTCATCAAGAATCTACTTGGGTTTTCAGCCTTGTTTCTCCTTCAGTTTCTAATTTTTCAAACTCATCTGGGTTGATTTTGGGAGCTGTGTTGGTTTGAGGTTGCTGTTTGTTTGCTGCCTCATTACTTTCTCTCTTCTAGCTGAATTTTCTCTTGGCCTGACCTTTATTTGGTCAGAATTTTCTGTTACTTTTCTCTTCAAACAAGGTATGTAACAACTTAACTTTATTGAAATGATTAAATCTAAATTTTTGTTCTTTTTCTTTGTTGTTTAAATCCTTCTCCTTTAGCTGAATGTCCTTTTCCTTTGTTTTTGGTATGAAAAATCTAAAATGGGATTGGTTAATATGCTGGTAAATGTATCTGAATGAGTGGTGTCTATGAAATACCTGAATCCTTGGAATCATTCTGTTTAGTTGTGATTAAGTCTTATTGATTTCAGAATGCTTTGAGTTTGTGTAGTTAAAATAAGTTAGATGTTGGTTTTGTGTTTGCTTTAGTCTATTATTAAGAATTTGCACTAAGGTAGATGAATTCGACCTTGTAATGGTCAAATTCACCCCATAGTAGTGCATAAACAATGGCTTGGTTGCTGAAAATCACCCCCTTAAGGGTATAAAATAGGTAATCGAAAAGGGCCTTAGAGTAAGAAATCTAGACTCTTTAAATGTCCAGATTCATTCTCTAAAAATGTCAATAATGGTCAAAGTATTTGAATAAATACTTGCTGGAATAAGGATGACTGTTAAGAGTCTAAACAAAGTGGCATCATTGGAGTTGAATCTGACCCCTTTCATGGTCAGATTCATTCCAGAAAATGCAAAAAAAAAAAAAGGGATTCTGTTTAGTACTATATAGCCTAACATCATAAGAGTCAAATCTGACCCCTTTAATGGTCAAATTGGCCCTGATAGATGCATAACACACCTGATTATTTGGGGTGTTTACAAATTGCAAAAGGAGGCTCAAGTGTATAGCCATAAAGAAATTCAAGTTGGAACAACCAGTTAAAAATTGCAATTTTCAGCTTTCTTTCTTGTAGAAAAAATATATTTTTTATAGAAGTTGCAATTTTGTTTCAATATAATTGTAATTCATCCAGGCTTATCCTTTGTTAGAATCATTATAACATAAGACTTGACTCTATATTCATTGTATCAGAAACTTTTTCATCTCTATGTGTATATACCCGTGTAAGCCCAAAGAAAACATGCATAATTATTTCCAAATTTGTTTGAGTCCACTGGACTCGAACAGAGAAATTATGGTTAATTTTTAAACAGGCCAAAGCCATTGACAATGGCCTGGTGGAGCTTGAAAAGGCCCAAATGTTATATTTTCCTCAATATTGTTTTATTTGCAAACTCAAGTACGAGGTTTTATATGTTGGAATATTCATATTCGGATTAACTAATTCAGTAGCGCATGTTAAAATCTTTTTCTACAGTTTTGTCATTTTAAATACCTATCGAATTTATAAAAATAACTATTTTAGCTCAAAAAGAATTTCGAAGTCCATACAAAAAATGCAAATCTGTTATTCAAAAACGTTCTAAAAAATTCCAGAATTATGATGACATATAGATCTCAATGTGCATGAATTGTGAATCAGTAGCATGAATTTAGACCACTTGAAATTGGTGAGAAACTGTTAACCCTATAGCTAATATATGCTCATTTAATTTTTCTTTTAATAAGTAACTTGCAAGTTAGTAATTTAGCGGATTCTCTTGTAAAACTTTGTGTGTGGACATGTTTCCTTCATAGAGTCTTTTTACAAATAGCCAAAATTAGGATGGCTTAAAGTAATTAATTTGGGCTAAATTCGGCCATAGTCCAATCTCATGACTTAATTTAGAAGTTATTTTAGACATAGTGAATTTCAAACTCCTTCCTTAGTTAGATAACGAATACTTTTAGACTTAAAAAAACAAATTAATCATCAAAGTATATATTCGCGTAACTTTGAATAAAATCAAATAAATCTTTTTCTCAAATTGAGACAAATGAATACTCGTAGAGACACTTTTAGAAACAAATTTCTAAAAAAATATCAGAATTACGTACACGCCCGCGTGACGTGATTTCGGTTTCTTTTTTGCAACAAAAAAAAATCGCGCTTGCGCAACTTTATTTATCTCCTTGAATGAGTTCAGTGTCGAGAATTATGTACACATCCGCATGACATGATTTTAGACACATTTTAAACGCTATGAATTTTACGCATACGTGACCCGTCTCAAAAGAACTCCTTGAATACAAAAGAACATTAAAGGCGGTAAAAATATAAAAATGCATTTAGGTGCTAAAATTAGTAATTAAACAATTTAGGCCACGTTTAATCATTAAGCGACCGTGCTAGAACCACGAAATTCGGGAGTGCCTAACACATTCTTTCGGGTTAACAAAATTCCTTACCCGGATTTCTGATTCGCAGACAATTTAACAGAGTCAAAATTCTTCGGTTTTGGAATTTCTAAAATAAATAAATGGTGTCCCGGAACACCGTAAAAGATCCGGGTGGCGACTTTGAATAAAATAAATCCCAAAAATAAATAATGTCATTTAAAGTGGAAAAACTCTCTTATTACCCTTACCGGTAAAAAAGGAGGTGTGACAATTATGTTTTTTCACTTTAAGTTACTATCTAATCCATATGCGTTCTTCTTTATTTTAGATTACGAGTTTAAGTATATTAGAAATCTTTTGATCTTTGGAAGCCAGCACTTCAAGATATAATTCTATAGTTCTAATAAGTACTTAACCATAAACACAAGATGTATTTACTTAATTTTAGTTTTATCTTTTCTAAAATCATTGAAGACCACGTATCAAATCATAATATCATAGTTAGGAAGGCGAAACAAGGACAAAAAAAGAGAAAGAAACAAGAAAAAAATAGTGAATTAATTATAGTACGAATGGTAACACGTGTAAATAATATATTGTTTTTATATTTAAAGATCAAAACTTTCTCCTTCTTCATATTATTAAAATGTTACAACAAGAATCAAGTTTTTTATGATTCAATCTCCCAAATCTTTTCACTTGCGCACGCAAGTCTTCCTTGTGCATAAATAATTAAAGAAATATCCATGGTAATGTATGAATTAGCTACAAAAAGTAGCAATTTTAGTTTTATAACTAAGTTGCTTGAATCAACACTATTCTTATAACAAGTATTCATATATTTCACATTAACTATTAGGCTCTTTAGTTGTTATACACTTGTAATGTCTATCTTATCTTTTATTACACTTTTGTTTTTCATCTTTTCTCAGTCTTAAGTATTACGTGCGAGGCATCTTTCCCAGTCCTAAGTTTTTCATCTTTTCACATCTCTCCTAGGTGTGAGACTGTGAATGAGAATTGTTAAACAATTAATGCTAAGCTATTAAATCAAATTGACTATATAATTTTTGTTGTAATTATTTTATCACAGAGAGTCGATTTGATTTAACAACTTTAGTACTACTATTAATTATTTTCTACCTTGAGTATCAATTAGATAAACATTACATGAAGATGCATGGACTGTCGCAAACATGCTATTTCTATGACTTAGTCAGGCTCTGCACACTAGATGAAGTTAGATAAATTTTTTATAAAGTTTATCATTCGTTTTTCTAAATTTTATTTAAAGGTGGGGTGCAACATGCCCATGCTATAATACAACATATAGGCGACACTCGAGAACCCAGATAGCAAGCTATCTTAGTAGGCTCTTCTCCTTAAAAAATTGAGTTAATATCATGTAGAATAATGGTCCACATATCAAATATTAAACTGATAAAAACAGATATCGCACTTGATATTAGCCAAAAGGCCGAGAAAGGTACATTATCATTCGGTTAATAGTTAAACTTTGAGTGTTCTAACATTTACACTGAAAACTTCAATAAGTACATTTATCGCATTGAGCTTTAGTTGGCATTAACTGGCCACGTTTGCTTGAACCTTGAAAACAAAACTGGACTTACTTATACTCTTTAAAAGATGAACTATTTCTTCAAAACTACAATCCATATGGAACAAGATAGTTTTTATCAAATTATATTTCATTATTATCAATTATATTTCATTATTACTAGATATTAAGAACATCTTGATTGCAAACAATTGTCATTTATTCATTTTTCCTAATATTTAAAATTTTAAAATTAATTAAACTTTTAAATCATTCCTTCCTTAAAATCAATTAGTTTTTTTTACCTTATATAAATTCTTTACTTACTCGAATTAGGTAACATAATCATAATTTCTTTCATATTGTTATTCCTAATATTTATGATTATTAAATCAATTATAAATCTATTTAGTAAATATTTCCTAACTTTATCAAATTAAAAATAATAAGATAATTATTATTCTGAAGAAGGATATGATAGCTAGAGAAGTCATAAATGTTGGAAAAATTGGATGATTATGGAGAATAAAAATTTAGTTTGAGGCGTCCTTAAGGATATTTCGCCCACACTGTGATGAATATTAATAGGCATATCCCTCATGATTCAACAAGCTCTTCTAGTATAATTAGGAACAAAAACAACAAAAATTTATGAGAAGAAAACCCGGCACAAAAGAAAATGGAAAAAAAAGTTTTAACCTTTTTCTGTTCCTTTTCAAAGTGACCACACAAAGGACTTATATAGTCCAAAAACTGAAAATCACCATATGATCAAAATGTCTAAGCCATAAAGGCTCTTCAAAAGTTTAAAACGTTGAAATCATAAGTCATTAAGGCTATTAATGTAATAGAAGTTAAGATTTTGTAAGCAAAATCTACGTTTAAAACTCTTTCAATAGCCAAATTAATTTTGTCCTAATTGACTACAAAATTAAACTAATTTTCTGTTACAAAAATATTTAAAATGATTACTACATTAATGACTCATAGTATGAAATAAATCTAGATATAGTTTTGGAATATTTCTTTTTGTGATATCAAAAGTATTTTTCTATCAATCCCCACATATCTCAAAAAGAATATTATAATATAATAAAATAAAATTTGTTGGGTATTCACAAATGAGCATAATGCATCGAATCTGGTGTCTCTTGGACTATGTACCAGACCTAGATAAATAAGATTAAATTTACAGAATAATTGGTGAAGATTAGAACTTCTATGAACCAAGAATTCTTTTGTAAGTTTAGTGTCTTATCTATCACACTATACCCGCACACACTTTATTGTTTGTCGTGATTTTGCGCTAATAGGCCATGCACGCTCGTTGTTTTCATGAGTGCTTTAGAAATTGTTTTCCATAAATTTCATAGGAGTGGCCCCACTCCATACTCATATAAATCCATCCATCAAGTGTATTTAGCAGCGCAATACACCACCTAAAATTAGGCTATGGAATAGATTAAGAGTTTAATAACTCAGCCTCTCATTCCTTGCAGTCTTGTACTACATACACATACACCATCGGAAGAGATATATTTTAGTAGTGCACATTTGATCAACTAATGACTTGTTATTACCCATATGAACCTACTTCATGGGATCTCCAATCACATAGGTTGGGTTACCATCACTGTTGATATAACTCAAACTGGCAAAAGTCTCATTCCCTTCGATGTTTCGGATATTAATTTTCTTCCCAAAGGTTTAGTCAGAGGATCGTCCAAATTCACTTCTGACTTCACATAGCCTATGGAAATAATTTCATCTTTCAGCAGTTGTTTTATCACATTATGTCTCAATCGGATATGTGCACTCTTCCCATTAAAAGATTATTTTTAGCAATGGCTATTGCAGCTTGGCAATCACAATGTATCGACACAGAAAGTGTCGGTTTTATTCCTAGTGGAATACTTTCCAAAAGGTTCTTTAACCACTCGGCCTCATTGCCAGCCAATTCCAATGCCAAAAACTCAAACTCCATGGTATATGTAGCTATTATTGTTTCTTTACCTGATTTTTATGCCACAGCACCCCCACCGAGGGTGAACACATAACCACTAGTGGATTTTTTCTCATCTGAATCAGTGATCCAGTTAGCATCTCTGTATCCTTGTAGTACATTGGAAAATCCACTATATTTAATACCATAAGCCATGGTACCTCTCAAATATTTCACTACTCTTACTAATGCATTCCAATGATCATGACTCAGGTTTTGAGTATATCTACTCAATCTACACACAACATATGCAATATCAGGTCTAGTAAAATTCATCAAATGCATTAGACTACCAATAACTTGAGCATATTTATTTTAATCTACAACATCTCCCTTATTCTTTCTTAATTGACTACTAGCATCATAATGAGTGCTTACAGTTACCACATCAAAATTATTAATTTTTAAGAATTCTTTCTTGAGTCAACATCAAGATATTGCCATCTCTTATAATTTTCATACCTAAAATAACACTAGCTTCTCCCATGTCTTTCATCTCAAAATTAGAAGACAAGAAAAATTTGATTTTATGTACCAAATCAAGACTAGAACTAAAAATAAGCATGTCCTCCATATAAAAGCAAATAATAACACATGTACCGTCTACACATTTTGTATAAACACATTTATCTACTTCAATTAATGAAAAACTATCATTAATCAATACTTGATCAAATTTTTCATACCACCGTTAGGTGCTTGCTTTAGACCATACAAAGATTTTAGCAATTTGCATACTTCGTTTTCTTGGCCACACACTATACAACCCTCGGGTTGCTCCATGTAAATTTTTTCTTCCAAATCACCATTTAAAAATGCTGTTTTAACATCTATTTGGTGAATAAAAAGTTTATAAATAGAAGCCAAGGCAAGTAAAACACGAATTGAGGAAATTCTAGTTACAGGAGCATAAGTATCAAAATAATCAATATTTTACTTTTGAGTACAACCTTTTGTAACAAGTCTAGCTTTGTATTTATCAATGGAACCATCCGGATTGAGTTTCTTTTTAAAAATTCATTTACAACCAATAGGTTTAGCTCCCTGAGGTAAATCAACTAAAGTCCAAGTTTTATTTTGTAAAATTAAATTTATTTCTACATCAATAACTTCTTTCCAAAATGAGGTATCAAACGAAGAAATAGCTTCAGAATATGTTAAATGATCATTATCCACAAGATAAGTATAAAAATCATTACTAAAAGATTTTTCTTTCCTTAATCTTTTGCCTCTTCTTAAATCCTCACTTTCAAAATCATTTTGGATAATTGGAACATGCGAAATATTATCACTTGGAATAATAGGAGCATAAAAATTTTTCTCAAATTTTAAAGGAAAAATATTTATGAAAAATTCAGCATTTTTTGTTTCAATAATAGTATTGTGTTCAAGCACATCATTTTTGACTACTAAAAATCTATATGTTGCAGTACTTTCAGCATACCCAATAAACATACAACCAGATGTCTTAGATCTTATTTTTCTTTTCTTAAGATCGGGTAACATAATCTTAGAAAAGCACCCCCCACACTTTCAAATATTTCAAATTAGGGGAATACCCTTTCCACAACTCATAAGGAGTTTTATCCGTTTTCTTATAGGAAATTTTATTTTATAAATGACAAGCAGATAAAATGGCTTCACCCCAAAGATTATCCGGGGCACCAGAACTAACAAGCATGTTATTCATCATTTCCTTTAAGGTCCTATTTTTTTTTCGCTACACCATTTGATTGTGGAGAATATGACGGAGTTATCTCGTGAATTATGCCTTCTTTCTCACAATAATCATTCAACAAAATAAATTCACCACCTCTATCGGATCTAACTCTTTTGATTTTCTTATCCAATTGATTTTCTACTTCAGATTTATAAATTAAAAACTTATCAAAAGCTTCATTTTTATTTCTCAACAAATAGACTTTGTATATCTAGAAAAATCGTCTATAAAAGTCATATAATATTTTTTCCTCCTCTAGTCATAGTTTGTTTCAAGTCTCCTAAATCAGTATGGATTAAACTTAATAATTCAGATTCTCTAAATACTGAGGCACATGATTTCTTAATTTGTTTAGCTTCTGCATAAACTTCACACTTATCAATATTTGAAAAGTTAATATTTGAAATAAGACATTCAGAATGCATTTTCTTAATATAGATTAAATAACATGTCATATTCTAGCATGCAACAAAATTAAAAGAACTAATCAAGTAAGCATAAATACTGACATTTTCATTCACAACATTGAGTACAAACAATCCATGGTTATAATGACCCTTGCCAACAAAATTATTATTCTTGGTCAACACGACCTTATCAGATTCAAAAGAAACCTTCACCTCCACTTTTCTTAATAATTCCACACAGATCAAATTGATTCGGATACTAGGAACATGCAATACGTCATTCAATGCCAAAGTTTTGCCAGACGTGAGTTTGAAAAGAACTTTGCCTTTTTCAAGAACTGGAGTAGTCCTTGAGTCACCAGATATACAACCTCTTCTCTTTCCTCGACTTGGGTGTAAAACACAAAGTCTTTTTTGTTAGCAATATGTGCCTAGTGGCACCAGAATCTAACACCCAGTCTTTCACATTGGCCACAAGGTTCACTTGGGAAACCACCGCAACAATTATATCATCCTCTTTGGCTTCAGTCAAATTTACTTTAGCCTTAGTGGGATTGTCATTCTCACGCCTTTTCCGGCATTGAGCAACATAGTGGCCGCGTTTGCCACATACAAAGCAGTTGCTTTTTTTCTTGAAGGTTTGATTGTTGGTTTTGAGCTTATAACTATTTCTTTTGTCATACCTGTTGTTTGATTTTCTCTGATGCTTGTTGTCCTTGCTTCTAGTAGCAATCTCTTTTTCTTTGTCAGCAACAACTTGCTTGCGATTAAAATTATCTTCACCAAAAACCTCAATTTTTGAAACATGAGGAAAATGTTTGGCATAGGTAATTGGTGATGGAACAACAACAGAAACAATTGGTGCAGCAGGTGTAGTAGCATCAACAACAACATTAGCAGCGTTATTTTCCATAATAACAATGTGGAAATATCCTTAAGGTTATTGGAAAAATTGGATGATTATGAAAAATAAAAGGTTTAGCTTGAGGTGTGTTAATGACAACTGTCCTTAAGGATATTTCGCTCATATCGTGATGAATATTATTAGGTATATCCCCCAAGATTCAACAAGCTCTTCTAATATAACTAGAAACAGAAACAACAAAGATTTATGAGAAGAAACCTAGCACAAAAGAAAATGGAAGAAAAGTTTTTAACTTCTTTCTGTTCCTTTTCAAAGTGGCCACACAAAGGACTTATATAGTCCAAAAACTGAAAATCACCATATGATCAAAATGTCTAAGCCATAAAGGCTCTTCAAAAGTTTAAAACGTTGAAATCATAAGCCATTAAGGCTATTAATGTAATAGAACTTAAGATTTTGTAACCAAAAGTAACGTGTAAAACTCAATCAATAGCCAAATTAATTTTGTCCCAATTGACTACAAAATTAAACTAATTTTCTGTTATAAAAATATTTAAAATAATTACTACCATAATGACTCATAGTAAAAAATGAATCTGGACATAATTTTGGAATATTTCTTTTTGTGATATCAAAAGTATTTTTCTATCAATAAATAATCTAAAATTTCAAGGCCAAGTGAACAAAGATGTTCAAAAAGTTCTAGCAAACAAGACAACGCCGTGTTTTTTTCTTCTTTTTTCTATTTTGCCTAAAACAAAAATACTATTTAAAAATAAAAAATTAAAAGTTGATTTTTGTGAAAAATAAACAAAACGTTCCCTAT
This sequence comes from Nicotiana knightiana, assembly GCA_005239525.1. NCBI lineage: Eukaryota > Viridiplantae > Streptophyta > Magnoliopsida > Solanales > Solanaceae > Nicotiana > Nicotiana knightiana. Next base: position 874 of record ML398348.1, on the reverse strand, counting down.
AGATTTAACATAGGGATGACGATGATTCTCTGAAACTCAACTAAAAACCAAACTAACCGAATCTTTCTAACGATTATTAGGTTTTTCTTGATAAAGTTATAGGTCCGATAAAAATCTATAAACAAAGTGAATAATTAGGGGATATTTTATTTTTTAAATGAAATAAAAAATACCTAATCAACCGAATAAATTCATACATATATAATATATTATATATACTAAGTTTAACAATAACAAAGCATTAATATAATGCTAACAAAATTGCAATTAAGTTTTTTTTATATTTTTAATTTGGAATTTATTACACAATTTATAATGAAATTTAACTGAAGACTCCATTTTAGCAACAAAAAAGAAAATCATTATTGAATAAACCTCAAAATAGAGAGACATATACGCGTTTATATCAAAAGAGAAAAGTTGCAATTAGTTTTAGACCTGTTTGCTTTTGAATATTAACCGTATAAACTAACTTTGAAAATCTGTGATAATAATATTTCTGATCATTTTTATTGACTTACAATTCTTCAAAAAAAATTAAACTATAATATTTCAAGTATAAGATCTAAAAGTTTCTTTGAAATTTGAGTTTAAAGATATCTTAATGTATGCTATATTGTACCTCATGCTAATCCTTTGAAAGCTTATATATGAATAAATTGCATTGTTGGACTATTATCATCAAACTATTCAAGAGAAAACATTATTGATATAAAAAAGAAATAAATAATCTATGCTCTCGGGAGTAGTTTGATGGTAGTACAATGTTGTTCCACTCCTATGTCCGTGCATGCTAATTTTGAAATTGAAGTAATTGTTATAAATATATATTATATAATGGATGTTCATTTAGTACTCCGTTGTAAATAAGCTT
>ML398346.1:13228-29663 GCA_005239525.1 Nicotiana knightiana | reverse complement strand
GCTAAAACTCAAAATCACACCTCAAAACCCCTAGAACCAATTAGGAACTTTAAGTTTTCTTGACTTCGTTAACAACGCGCCGAACCGACCTATACTACTCGGAATGACACCAAATTTTACAAGAAACTCATAAATGACATAACAGAACAATTCCCGATCTAGGAATTTTGTTTGGACCTCGATAACACAAAAACACGTCCCAAACCACAATAGGAACTTAAGGAACTTCTTATTTCAATATTGAGCGCCGAAACACTCCCGAGTCATCAGAAACCCATTCCGAACATACGGAATCATCATAGGAAGCTACTAGAATCGTCGAAACTCGATTACGGGGTTGTTTACCCAAAATTTTGACCAAAGGCAAACTTGGCCTTAAAGGCCAACCTTAAGGAACCAAGTGTTCCTATAGCACTCTAAACACTTCCGAATCCTGGACCACCAGTCCCCGCAAGTCATAAATCATAATAAGCCGCTATGGGAAGTTTCATTTAGGGTAACGGGGTCCAATAACGCAAAACTCCAGTCAGGTCGTTACATTCTCCACCTCTTAAACAAACGTTCGTCCTCGAACGGGTCTAGAATCATACCTGAAGTGCTGAATAAGTGTGGATATCCGCTCCGCATATCCTCCTAGGACTCCCAGGTCGCCTCCTCAACTGGCTGGCCCTTCCACTGGACCTTTAGAGCAGAAACTCTCTTGGACCTCAACTAGCGGTCTTGTATATCAATAATAGCAACTGGCTACTCCTCGTAGCCCAACCTCTCATCCAACTGAATAGTGCTGAAATCAACCATGTGAGAGATATCGGTGTGGTACCTCCGGAGCATGGATATATGAAAAAATGGATGAACTCCTGATAAACTGGGAGGTAAGGCCAGCTCATAAGCAACCTTCCCAACTCGCCTCAACACCTCGAAGGGACCTATAAACCTCGGGCTCAGCTTGCCCTTCTTCCCAAACCTCATAATACCCTCAATAGGCGATACTTTCAACAGGACCCTATCTCCCTCCATAAATGATACATCACACGCCCTCTGATCCGCGTAACTCTTCTATCAAGACTGTGCTGTGCGGAGCCTCTCCTGAATCAACTTCACTTTCTCCAAAGCATCCCTCACCAGGTCGGTGCCATAGAACTTAGCCTCGCCAGGCTCAAACCATACGATAGGAGAACGACATCGCCGACCATACAAAACCTCAAATGGTGCCATCTCAATGCTGGACTGATAACTATTATTGTAAGCAAACTCGGCCAAAGGCAAGAACTGGTCCCACTGACCTCCGAAGTCAATCACACATGCCCTGAGCATGTCCTCCAATATCTGAATTGTACGCTCCGATTGACCATCAGTCTGAGGGTGAAATGTTGTGCTGAGATCTATCTGGGTACCCATCTCACTATGAAATGCTCTCCAGAAGTGCGAGGTGAACCGAGGACCTCGATCTGATATAATGGACACCGGCACACCATGCAACCAGACTATCTCCCGAATATAGATCTGGGCCAACCTCTCAGAAGTATAAGTAGTAGCCACTGGAATGAAATGCGCCGATTTGGTCAATAATGACCCAAACCGCGTCGGCTTTCCGCAAGGTCCGAGGCAACCCAACCACGAAGTCCATAGTGATGCGCTCCCATTTCCACTCAGAAATGGGCATCTGCTGAAGCAGGCCTCATGGCCTCTGGTGCTCATACTTAACCTGATGGAAATTAAGAAACCTAGCCACATACCCCACAATGTCCTTCTTCATTCACCTCCACCAGTAATGCTGCTTCAAATCACGATACATCTTCGTAGCACCAGGATGAACAGAATACCGAGAATCGTGAGCCTCCTCTAGAATACTCTCCCTCAGGCCATGAACATTAGGAACACATAAGCGGCCCTGAAGTCTCAGAACACCATCCTCACCAATAGTAACCTCCTTGGCCATACCCTGAACCACTGTCTCCCGAAGCTCTGCTAAGCACGGATCATAGAACTGCCGGGCCTTAATCTCCCCCAATAACGAAGACTAAGCAACCACATGTGCTAAAACTCGACGAGGCTCTAAAAGGTCTAATCTCACCAGGCGATTGGCCAAAGATTGAATGTCCAAGGCTAGAGGTATCTCCTCTGTGGCAATATAATCCAAGCTACCCATACTCTCCGCCTTCCTGCTCAAAGCATCTGCTACCACATTTGCCTTGCCCGGATGATAAATAATGGTGATATCATAATCCTTCAACAACTCAAGCCATCTGCGCTGCCTCAAATTAAGATCCCTCTACTTGAACAAGTGCTGCAAGCTACGGTGGTCTATATAAACCTCACATGACACTCCATAAGAGTAGTGCCTCCAAATCTTAAGAGCATGAACAATCGCCGCCAACTCCAAATCGTGCACAGGGTAATTATTTTCATGAACCTTCAGCTGGCGCGAAGCATAAACAATAACTCTCCCCTCCTGCATCAATACACGCCCCAAGCCAATGCGCGAAGCGTCACAATATACTGTATACATCCCAGAACCGGAAGGCAATACTAGAACTGGTGTTGAGGTCAATGCTGTCTTGAGCTTCTGAAAGCTCGCCTCACACTCGTCAGACCATCAAAACGAGGAATTCTTCTGAGTCAATCTAGTCAATGGAGATGCAATAGAAGAGAACCCCTCCATGAATTGGCGATAATAGCCTGCTAGGCCCAAAAGGCTCCTGATCTCTTTACCTGAAGTAGGACGTGACCAACTCTCAACTGCCTCGATCTTTTGAGGATCAACCTTGATACCCTCTCCGGAAACCACATGCCCCAAGAATGCCACAGAATCCAACCAGAAGTCACACTTGGAGAACTTAGCAAATAGCTTATGTTCTCGCAAAGTCTGGAGCACAACTCTCAAATACTGCTCGTGCTCCCCCAGGCTACGTGAGTAAATCAAAATGTCACCAATGAAGACAATGACAAAGGAATCAATATTCGGCCTGAACACCATATTTATCAAGTTCGTGAATGCTGTTGGGGCATTAGTCAAGCCAAAGGACATCACCAAGAACTCATAATGGCCATATCTTGTACGAAAAGCAGTCTTCGAAACATCTGAAACCCGAATCCTCAACTGATGATACCCCGATCTCAAATCAATCTTAGAAAACACACGAGCACCCTGCAACTGGTCAAACAAACCATCGATGTGCGGAAAAGGATACTTGTTCTTAATGGTAACCTTGTTCAACTGGCGGTAATCAATACACATCCGCATAGACCCGTCCTTCTTCTTCACAAATAAAACTGAAGCACCCCATGGCGATACACTCGGTCTGATGAATCCCTTAGCTAACAACTCCTCAATATGCTCCTTCAATTCTTTCGGAGCCATACGGTATGGAGGAAATGATATAGGATGGGTGCCTGGAGCTAAATCAATGCATAAATCAATATCACGATCCGGAGGCATGCCCGGAAGATCCGAAGGAAATACATCAGCAAACTCTCGAACAACTGGCACTGAATCAATCGTCGAAGACTCGGCGGTGGTGTCCCGCACATAAGCAAAGTAGGCCAGACAAACCTTCTTGACCATATGTCAAGCCTTCAAGAATGAAATAACTTGGCTGGCTGTACTAACCGAGGAACCTCTCCACTCCAGCCTAGGCGAATCGGGCATGGCTAAAGTAACTGTCTTGGCATGGAAATCTAGAACGACATGATAAGGAGATAGCCAATCCATGCCAAAATAATCTCGAAATCATCCATGTCGAGCAATAAGAGATCCGCTCGAGTCTTGAACCCAAAAAATGAAATCACACAAGACCGATAAATCCGGTCTACAACCATAGAATCGCCCACGAGAGTGGACACATAAATAGAAGAACCCAAGGGGATCACGAGGGACATCCAGAAAATGAGCAAATAAAATCAAAACATAGGAATAAGTGGATCCTGGATCAAATAACACCGATGCCTCTCTACCACATACTGTAATAATACATGTGATCACGGCGTCTGAGGCCACTGCATCTGATCTGGCAGGCATATCATAGAATCTAGCCGGAGCACCGGAAGACTGAGCCCCACCAGAATGAACAGGAGCTGGCTGACCTCCCCCCTGACTAGCCTCCACCTCTAGGACGACCCTTGTTGACCTGTCCCCCACCTCTAGGTGGCCTGACGGTTGGTGCTGGACCCATAGGCTGAAAATCCCGCTGCACCACTTTGCCCCGAAACCTGGGACAATGCCTCTTCATATGAACTGGATCGCCACACTCATAACAACCTCCGGGTATCATAGCCTGCTGCCCCGAAGAGGAACCCTGAATGGCCGGAGAGCGATGTGTACTCTCTAGCATAGCACTGAAGTAGGGACTGAGGAATCTCGAATAACTGGGATAACCACTGGGTGAAATCTGAATGGCTGGAGGGCGGTAGGAATGTTCTGGCATGGCGCTAAAATGAGCCCTCACTGGAACACCTTGGGAAGGTGGTGGGGGTGCTGAATATGGAGGCCTGCTGGGCTGACCTCTACTGAACTGACCTCTACTGAACTGACCTCTTCCCCTAACTGGGGCACCTCTGAAATCCCTGGAGAATCTGGCCCTCTTGTCCTACTGACCCTGCTCTCTGCCTCTCAATCGATAGCCCTCAATCCGACGAGCTATCTCGACCACCAGTTGATAGGGAGTCCCCATCTCCACCTCTCGGGCCATGTTGGCCCTAATACCGGAGTGCAGTACTGCTACAAATCTCTGCACTCTCTCAGCATCAGTAGGCAATATCATAAGTGTGTGGCGAGACAACTCTGAGAATCTAGCCTCATAATCTGTCACTGACATCTATCCCTGCTCCAACTGCTCAAACTGATAACGCCTATCTTCCCTCTCAGAGGGTGGGATATACCTGTCTAGAAACATCTGAGTGAACTGCTCCCAGGTGATAGGAGGAGAACCTGTTGGCCTACTGAGAATATAGGACTGCCACCATCTGCGAGCTCTGCCCTCTATCTGGAAGGTAGTGAAGTCTACTTCATAGGACTCTAGTATCCTCATATTGTGCAGCCTATCCCTGCACCTGTCAACAAAATTCTGGGCATCCTCGCCCCACTCACTCCCGAAGACTGGAGGGTGCAACCGAGTCCATCTATCTAATAACTTCTGCGGATCATCGTCCGCAGTTGGCCTGGGCTCAGGTGTTGCTGCTACAAGCTGGGCCCCACCCACGGGTAGTGTACCCGGGGTATGATGTAGTGTTATTGTCTGACCTACAGCCTGGGCGGTAGGAGTCTGGGCCCCCCTCCCACCTGAGAAGTGGCAGGATCCGCCGGAAATAAACCAGCCTGGGACATGGTGTCCATGAACTGCATCATACGGCCCATGATCTCCTGGAATCCTGGCGCCGTCATAAAGTCCACTGGAGCAGGACCTGCTGGGGGCACCTCACCCTGCTCCTCTATAGTAGGGTCCTCTGGTGGTGGTATGACTGGAATAGCTCGGGGACACCCTCGTCCCCTACCTCGGGACGGTGCCCTCCCCCGACCTCTGCCACGACCTCGAACAATGGGGGTAACGGCCCCTCCCAGGTCTGGAACATCGGATGCACACGTCCTCACCATCTGTGAGAGAATAGAATAATGAAATTTAGTAAACTATTGACTACACGATAGAATAAAAATAAGGAGAGGTTTTCCTAACACCCTATAGCATCCCAAAGATAAGTACAGACGTCCCCATACCGATTCGCAAGACTCTACTAGGTTTGCCTGTGACTTGTGAGACCTACGTGAACCTAGAGCTCTGATACCATGTTGTCACGACCCAAAATCCTAACTGAGGTCGTGATGGCGCCCAACAGCGGGGTCAGGCAAGACGACTCTCAATTTACTAAAGGTTCCTTCTTATTAGATTAAACACCTAAAAATATACTCAGTTTTTAAAACTTAAAATATGATTCGACAAGGATAAATAGCCAGTTTTAATCAAAACAGTAATGAAGAGGAATGAGACAATATATACATATACAGACCCGGAAAGCCAAAATAACAACTACGTGTGTGCAAGGAACTAGTGTCACAAGTCCTACGGGCGTACTAACCGAATATACAAAACATAATATACAATCCCACTGTCTGAAAGAAATAGACGGGAAATAAGCAAATGAAAACTCCATGGTGCTGCCGAGGATCGTCAGGAGAAGAAGCTCACCATGAAGTCGGGTCCAACTAAGATCATAATNGTGGCAGGATCTACCGGAAATAAACCAGCCTGGGACATGGTGTCCATGAACTGCATCATACGGCCCATGATCTCCTGGAATCCTGGCGCCGTCATAAAGTCCACTGGAGCAGGACCTGCTGGGGGCACCTCACCCTGCTCCTCTATAGTAGGGTCCTCTGGTGGTGGTATGACTGGAATAGCTCGGGGACACCCTCGTCCCCTACCTCGGGACGGTGCCCTCCCCCGACCTCTGCCACGACCTCGAACAATGGGGGTAACGGCCCCTCCCAGGTCTGGAACATCGGATGCACACGTCCTCACCATCTGTGAGAGAATAGAATAATGAAATTTAGTAAACTATTGACTACACGATAGAATAAAAATAAGGAGAGGTTTTCCTAACACCCTATAGCATCCCAAAGATAAGTACAGACGTCCCCATACCGATTCGCAAGACTCTACTAGGTTTGCCTGTGACTTGTGAGACCTACGTGAACCTAGAGCTCTGATACCATGTTGTCACGACCCAAAATCCTAACTGAGGTCGTGATGGCGCCCAACAGCGGGGTCAGGCAAGACGACTCTCAATTTACTAAAGGTTCCTTCTTATTAGATTAAACACCTAAAAATATACTCAGTTTTTAAAACTTAAAATATGATTCGACAAGGATAAATAGCCAGTTTTAATCAAAACAGTAATGAAGAGGAATGAGACAATATATACATATACAGACCCGGAAAGCCAAAATAACAACTACGTGTGTGCAAGGAACTAGTGTCACAAGTCCTACGGGCGTACTAACCGAATATACAAAACATAATATACAATCCCACTGTCTGAAAGAAATAGACGGGAAATAAGCAAATGAAAACTCCATGGTGCTGCCGAGGATCGTCAGGAGAAGAAGCTCACCATGAAGTCGGGTCCAACTAAGATCATAATCGAGCTCCGGTCTGATAACCAGATGCACCAGCCTCAGAACCTGTACAATTAAGTACAGAAGTGCAGCATGAGTACATAAACAAATATGTACCCAGTGAGTATCCCACCTAACCTCGAAGAGGTAGTGACGAGAGGTCGACTTGATACTTACTAAGGTCCAATAAAATGATTAGCAATATATAATATCAGTAATGGACATACAATGATGATAAAGGCAATAAGCATTTAAAATAACAGTAATTAAAATAAATACTGGAGATAAATATGAAATTTCCACTTCATTATTCTTTTCTTTCCTTTATATATATATATATATATATATATATATCTGAACACTCAAAATCCATAAAAGAATTCTTAACAATTTAACATGCGCATACAAGATAAGGACAACCAGCCTTAGCCATCATAATGATCATATATGTGCACTACCGAGGGTCGAACGACCGGAACCATAATATATATATCTTTCAATCTCGTCGTGGCGTACGTCCCGCTCCCATGAGAGTGGGGGAAATAACACTCCGCTCGCGGAATGTAAATTGCGAAGCGGTCACATGCACACACAATCCACACATTTGTTCTTTATAAATTACTCTTCGTGATAAAATCCTAAAAATCTCTTTAACTCCAGGATCTCAGGGAAACAAGCCGCATGTAACCTTAATTCACTAAGCATATAGCTCATTTCAAGGAAAACATAAAGCATGGTGTAGGCCTAACTACCCGGACATAACAATAATAGCCGCTACGTACGGACTCTCATCACTTTGTACGTACGTAGCCCCCACAGTTATCACATATAGCATTTAAATCACCTAGGGGGACAGTTTCCCCCTTACAAGGTTAGAAAGGAGACTCACCTCGCGTCGAATCTACTCCCTGGACCAAGAACGCGTCCGAAACTCCGAACTCTACAACCGAGGACTCAAAACTAGCCAAATGTTATACAAATACATTAATTTATGCTCAAAGTATGGAAATTCTCCTACTCACTACCATTCTTGAAGAAATACTAAAATCCAACCCCGGGCTCGCATGCTCGGATTCCAAATATCCTCGAAGGGAATACTCACCCATAGCCTAAGGATCATTAATAAACGATTTTTACTTGATTTCATAGCTAATTCACGGGTAAATTCTCAAATTATCAAAAGCCCTAAGTTACTACCGAATTCTTGATTTTTCACTAATTAGGTGATTAAATTCAACTAGGAATTCATGCATTAACAAGTCTTGAGATGAAATTTACTTACCTTCTAGGGGTTGGGTCGTGGAGTCTTTTTCCCCAGCTCTCAAAGTGTTTAATGGAGGAAAGAGTGAAGAAAACAATGAATAATCCCGTATTTAAGAAACACACTGTCTGACAGTGTTTCTACATCTGCGGCTCGAGGACCACACTTGTGGTCTCGCCCCTGCGAGCAAAGGCTCGCACCTACGAAAATGGATGAGGAAGGTTGGGCCCGTACTTGTGGAGTGGAGACCGCACTTGCGGCTCCGCTCCTGCGAAACTTTATCTGGACCTGCGAGAAATGGCCTACCCGCTGGGGGTCGCACCTGCGAGGCTGGGACCACAGGATCGGTCCCGCACCTGGGACTGGGCAACCGCACCTGTGGTCAACACCAGAACAGGTGCACCAGCAGCTATTTCAACTGGTTTTTGGCCTCGTGTGGTTTCTGGGAGGCACCTGGGCCTACCCGAGCCCCCGTCCAAATATACGAACAAGTCCCAAATCATAACACGGACTCGCTCGAGCCTTCGGAACACCCAAAACAATGTTAAAAATCAAAATCACACCTCAAAACCCCTAGAACCAAGCTTTGGATCTTTAAGTTTTCTTGACTTTGCTTACAACGTGCAGAACCGACCTATATTAATCGGAATGACACCAAATTTTACAAGCAACTCATAAATGACATAACAGAACTGTTCCCGGTCTCGAAATTCCGTTCGGACCTCGATAACACAAAACATGTCCAAATCCACAATAGGAACTTAAGAAACTTGTTATTTCAATATTGAGCGCTGAAACGCTCCCGGGTCATCAGAAACCCATTCCGAACATATGCCCAGGTCCGAAATCGTCATACAAAGCTACCAGAATCGTCGAAACTCGATTTCGAGTTTGTTTACCCAAAATGTTGACCGAAGTCAAACTTGGCCTTAAAGGCCAACCTTAAGGAACCAAGTGTTCCTATAGCACTCTAAACAATTCCGAATCCCGGACCACCAGTCCCCGCAAGTCATAAATCACAATAAGACGCTATGGGAAGTTTCATTTAGGGGAACGGGGTTCGATAACGCAAAACGACTAGTCGGGTCATTACAAAGTGCGTCTCCTAGGGGTGAAATTTCAATTTAGGAAGTGCGTCTCCTAAAGTATATCCTGAAAAACCCAGATTAAGAAATGCGTCTCCTAGGGGTGAACTCAAATGACTCAAACTAGGAAGTGCGTCTCCTAGGAATAAACTTAAATGACCCAAAACTAGGAAGTGCGTCTCCTAGGAATGAACTTAAATGACCCAAAACTAGGAAGTGCGTCTCCTAGGGGTAAAATCTCAATTTAAGAAGTGTGTCTCCTAAAACAAAAATATAACTTAAAAACCCGGACTAGGAAGTGTGTCTCCTAGCGGCGAAACTTGAATGACTCACACTAGGAAGTGCATCTCCTTGGAATGAACTTAAATTAACCAAACTAGGAAGTGCGTCTCCTAGGGATGAAATCTCAATTTAGGAAGTGCGTCTCCTAACACAAAAATATAACCTGAAAGACCCAGACTAGGAAATGTGTCTCTTATAGGTGAAATTTCAATGTCTCAAAACTAGGATGTGCATCTCCTAGGGATGAATTTAAATGGCCAAAGCTAGGAAGTGCGTCTCCTAAAAAGTATAATCTGAAAGACCCCTACTAGGAAGTGCGTCTCTTACAGGTGAAGCTTCAAAGAATCCGACTAGGACATGCATCTCCTAGGGATGAATTTAAATGACCAATCTAGGAAGTGCGTCTCCTACGGGTAGAATCTCAATTTAGGAAATGCGTCTCCTAAACAAAAATATATTTGAAAGAACCATACTAGGAAGTGAATCTCCTAGGGGTGATGTGTGATCTTCACAATAACCCTTGTATAAGAAAAATTGGGGCATTACACCTGAAAAATTCAAGCTTTGATGTGAACATAGCCTTCAACCCTGTTTCAGACAAAGAAAAAAACTTGTGAGTTTAAACATGGTGGTTAGTTTGTGGCCTTGACCTTGAGGGCTTTTGCTCCTTCACTTGCCATGATAAATTTGATTTCCACTTGGAAGACCTTTCTTGTTATTGGTTAACCACTTTCTCTGTCAACCCTTATCAATGAAAACACCTCTGATCCGGTCGAGCCCAATACCTTATACCCGATGTATTGTTCATGAAATGACATTTACTGAACTTTTGCATTTCACATGAATCCCAAAGAACATCTATTATCACCAACTCAGTGCACACGCCATTCTCCTGTGTCTTATGCCAATTTGATGTGCTTTCCAGACTCGGCTTTGTGTGATTAAAAAGCTGGTAGCATATTTTGAAGTCATTTCTCACTTGTTTCGACAAAACATACTGAAAGGGGACTCAAACAAAACAAAAGGAACAAAATAAGGATAAAAATGAGAAGAGATGGTATCTAACAAGAAAATATATTTCCCCAGAAAAAGAACAAAGTGAAAACTAATCTGATTTGAAGGCCATCTCCTTTGACCATGACATGAATTTTGGATTATGCGGCCTGATCTGTCAAGCGAGTCTAATCTTCAACTCTTGTTATGCCTCTAAGCTGTGAAACTGGGTTTCAGCGCTCCAATTGTCCTATTTGATCCACAATCCTCAGTCGACTTGTAGTGCCCTGAAGGGTTTTCACTATCAAGCCTCTCTCATTTTGCTCTTTCTCTCAACTCACTGTCGCCTTATGGTTCCCCTTAGGGTTTTCACCAATAAGACTCTCTCATTTTATCTATTCTCTCTTCGTGCTGAGATCAAGGTATTACTCATTATTCAAGAAAATCATACTTTCACCACACACTTGCTTTGACACCCTCGAAGATTAGTCGGAAGGTCTTTCTTTGGATCGTAATATAGGCTTTTGGACAGGGTTAGAAAGAAAAGGTGGCATGAAGACTCAAAATAATTTAAGATTAAAGGGTTCAAATTTATAACTTTTGGAATCAGATCTTTTGGCCAAAATTAAAACTTCTGCCCCAGTTTCTTGGAGTTTGGGGATTTTTTTTTTGATATATTCTTTTTGAATTTTTGTCTTGATGGGACCGAACCATAAGACTACCTACGTATCTTGTGGTGACAAGAATCAGGTCGAACGTAGTTGAAACAAATAATTTGTTTTGTTTTTCTCATTTTTCTTTCTTTTTTCTCTTTTTTTTTTGTTTTATTTTTCTTCCTTTTTCTTTTCTTTTCTTTTTCTCATTTTTCCTTTACTTTTTTCTTTTCTACTTTTCTCTTTTTATATATTTTTTTTCTTTTCTCCCTTTTTTTTCTATACTTTCTATTTTCTAACTCTATTTTAAATTCCAAAGAGAGGTATGAAAGAAAACAAATTAAGGCTCAAAATGGGTAGCAAAAGGCAAAAGTGTTTGGGGTAGAAGAATAAAATGTCTTCGTCATACCAAACTTTAAAAATGCCAAGTACATACGTGCAATTGAAGATAAGCACAGGAATCATACATCGTATCTATTGATGGTATCAACACAAATAGAAAGAGCCAACGGGTAATACCTTTATCCCAATGAATGACCCTTGCCAGCTCGAAGTAGACTTGAATCAACCTTATCTTGATGTGGAAGAATGCATTTCAGCATTGACTGATCTACCTCAAACTGCTTGAGAGACATTTCCTTATTGTATGCTCTTATCAACCTCTTGATTTTCCGGACTAACCGCCTCAGTTTCACTCAATTCAAGTTTCAGGTTATCTTAAAATGTGTGAATCTTTACTTGTTTCCTCAAATGCATCCTTTTATCATATTCAAAGTTGTGTCATTGCTTCATGATTAAACTAACTTTCGAGACCAGGCTGAGAATTATGCGTGCATGTCATGTCACTAGAGTCAGCATGAAATGAACTATAAAAGAAAAAGTAACCTAAATAAAAACTGACTAGAACTACAGGAAAAAAGAAGATTGCATTAGACAGATGGTGAAAATGGTTTGAACAAAACAAGCACAATAGACATGGGTTACAACCCTAGAACAATCCTAGATAACACTAGAGGGGTTACTACAATAGAACAAACTAGGCAAAATAAGAATAAGAAGGGTTTGAGCCACAAGACCATATCTAGATTTCAACCCTGACATAACCCGGACGACATAAATAACAACAAAATAAACCACCAAAACTCCTTCTTGGCTAGCCAAGAAAGGAGTGTCTTTCCAATCACCAAGCTCGGCATCTCAGCCACTGAGTTCCACATCAATATTACCAGAACCTCCACAAGTCTCCATCACGTTGACCTTAGCAAATAACTTTTGGGTCCCTTTTGCCAACTCGTTCTTAACATCAACCTCTGGAACCGACACTGATAATGCTGAAAACTTTGCGGTAAGTGGCCCTCCAAGGGATTTAGAAGAGTTCTCATTTTCCTTTTTCACACAAATCATGCAAAACATATGCGTCTCATTATGAAAAAGTAATGGACTTTGAATAGTATATGATGCATTTGGATTTTTCATGGTAATGTCACCTGCATCAATAAGCTTCTAGACTGCTCTTTTAAGATGCCAACACTTTTCTATGTCGTGCCCCGGGGCATTAGAGAAATATGCGCACCTTTGAGAAAAATCAAAATTCTTTGGAAGGGGATTTGGCATATTTATATGAATCGACTTCAACATGTCTAATTGCCTCAGCCTTTAGAATAGACTAGCATATGATTCTCCAATAGGAGTAAAACACTTTTCTCTTTGCTGCTGCCTTCTCATTTTGTACTCCGGCCTTGGTTGGAACTTCTTTCGGGTAGGTGGTTGATGTGCTTGTAGAGGTAGGTAAGACATTTGTGGAGGCGTGCAAGCCGTTGCGGGTTTTGTGGGTGTGGAGCATATGTCGGTGCATTGTGGATAGAGTACTGGGAAGGTGAGGTATGACTTCGGGGATTTTGTGGAGGAAAGTAGCATTGGTGAGGATTATATGGAGTAGGAGGATATTCATAGGGTCGGTATTGAGGCTGAAAGCGTTTAGCAGGAATGCCCACTGGATCCTGCCGTTGGCGGGGCTCAGCAACATCTTTTCTATCAATCGGAGGACTGACATGAGCAACGTGTTCATTCCATCTGAGCCAAAACTCCCCAAAACTTCCCTCGGGTTTCTTTTCTATCTGAGATAAGGAGGAGCAGTTTGGGATAGGGTCTGCATTGTACTGATAGTGCCGAACAAAATCTTGAGCCATTTCATCCCATGCATGCCACTTACTGACATCCTGACGAGTATACCACTCCAAGGCTACTCCACTCAAACTCTCACTGAAATACGCCATCAACAATTCATCTTTCCCGCCAACACTCCTCATTTCACTGCAATAACCCTTCAGATGGGCTACTGGATCTCCCCGCGCATCATATAAGTTAAACTTTAGCATTTTAAACCCCGCAGATAGATGAATATCTTTCAGCTTTCTGGATATCTCATCATGCCCCAATGTCTTAGCAGGTTTTTCAGTTTCACCGGGAAGCTCAAAATGAGGAGCGTAAGAGTACGGATCCGAGACCTTGAAAATTGGTTCTGGAGCATAGTGTAGGGCATCAGGGACTTTGAACACAGTCTCACTAGAGGATCGAGGAATAATATCTGGTGGAGGAGTTACCAAAACATGAGTGGTCAAAGGAGCGGGATATGAGATGGTTTTGGGGGTGGAGTGTGAAAAGGTTGTGGGGAGATATCAACAGCAGTGGGAATCTGGATTTGTGACAGTGGCAGAATGGTGACGAGACCTTCCGTGTAGTTAGTGGCAAATAATGGTGGAGGACGCCCATTAATCCATGCTTGGTACATTTCGGCCATCTGCCGTTTCAGCCTTATGACCTCTTCTTTCAACTCAGATTTTGATTCAACAATCCCCTTAGATGGATCAACAACACCCGTGTCCAAATCTTTGCTAGCCATGTCTACCTTTCTCTTTGACCTTGTGTTGTACGGATGCCTCACTAGAATAACACAAACTAACCACCTCCTGTTCTGATAATAGTGAAAGTACCAAAGAGGAGAAAAACAAAGCCAACATGTTAGCGTAAGGGAATTTATCAGATAGAAATATCACATTGTGTGCAATGCACCTAGAAACAATTGACGGTTCTAGAATGACTTCGAGGGTCACAAGGTCATTTGACATCATCCCAATTTTGTTCATTTCAGTCTTTTTCTATATTTACTAGAACTTCTTGGCTTGCTCATTTTCCTCCCTCTCTTTCTTTTACTAATATCACCATTTTCTTTCTATCACCCCTCGCGTCCCACAAATTCATTTTTTTTGTCTTTTATTTTTAAATTTTTTTTTTTTGTTAATAATTTGTTCGAACCCTATGTAGGTTGCCTACATATCAAGTTCCACATGAATCAGACCAAGCGTAGTTCTGGAGAAGTGATGGATAAAATAAACTAAAAAAACAAGAATATTTTTGGATTTTTCATTTACAACCTTTTTTCTTGAATACGGAATCAAAAATACAATAACAAAAGACTCGACAAACTCGGCTAGACTAGCAAACTCGAACTACTGTACAAGACTAAAAATTAAAAGACAACATAAAATAGACTCAAAAATGAAAACTTTCTTCAAGCAGCTCTTGTATGCATGATCTTGACTAAAATGGTCATGGGTATCTGTCATGCTCAAACTCTAACAAATATATCCATACATGAAAGGAAAAAATAAGATCAAATAGAGTTAGTGATTCAAGACACGTGTGAGACCATAGTACTTCCAATTGAGCCATGCATACACGATTGGGTTATTTTTTGCAAAAATGGCTTACATGGCCAAGGGTGGCTACTAGTGCAAACTCAACAAAGGTGACCTCAAAAGCATGAACATATTTCACTAAGGCTTATATGAATTCAAACTCCCAACAATCATGGCCCTAGAAATTACTTTGCAAAAGTGACCCATTTTGCAAAAATGGCCGATGTGGCCAAACGCGGCTAGAGATGCAAATTCAACAAGGATGAGCCTTAAAGTAATATGAAACCTAGTTGTTGACTCAAGATTCTAAGAATATGGGTCATTGAGCCATTTTTACGAAAATGACCCCATTTTGCAAGAATGGCCGACGTGGCCAAAGGTGGCTAGACATGCAAATTTAACAGGAATGGACCTTAGAATTGAGATGACACCTTGTTGTGGACTTAGATCTCTAAGACATGAAATAACAAACTACTTTGAGAAAACAACCCTATTTTGCAAAAACAATATATGTGGCTAAATATGCAAGATTTGGCTACGACCCCGCGAAGCCAAGCACCTAAGACACACTAGGAAGACCGGAACCTATGTGGGCTGCCTACGTATCCCGCCCCGAAAGACGAGAATCAGGTATGCGTAGTTCGAGAAGATTGGATACAAGAGAGAATTAAAAAAAAATAATGATTTGTAAAAAAAAAACACATTTTTTGTCTCTTTATTTTTGAAAAAATGTTGAAAACATGTAAAATCTTTTTGGATTTTCTTTTTCTCTTTTCTCTTTTTTTATTTTTAAAAATGATGGGATTAAAAAACACATTTCTTGTCTCTTTATTTTTGAAAAATGATGAAAACATGTCAAATCTTTTTGGATTTTTTTTTCTCTTTTCTCTTTTTTTTTTTAAAAAAAGATGGGAACGTGCAAAATCTTTATTCTTTTTTTTTTTTGATTTTTGATTTCATTTTTTTTGTGGTTTTTTTATTGAAAGAAAATAAATAAATAAATAAATTTGCGAAAGAAAAATATAATTAGCCCTACTTGCTTCATTTTCACACTTGACCCTCTTTTCTTTCTCATTTACCCTCAACCATTATCAGTCAGCCAAATGACCCCTTTTACCCTTGAAGAATGCAACATGTAGCACATAAAATGCATCAAGATGGTCTTTTAATCTTGAGTACACCTGTCCTAGACGGATCCAGCCCCTGTGTTGAGTCCCCTAAGTTAAATGCACGTGATGCAAACAAGTGTTCCTACTAAGGATCCGCCATGAGGCTGAGTTATTCTAGGTTTTGAATCCTGGGTGTATTGTTCTATACCTGGCTTACTCGAGCGGACAACTCGAGCCGCGGGAGGG